>APFE030406092.1:0-28336 GCA_000404065.3 Pinus taeda
TCACGTGATTTAGCCAAGGAAATATGTGGTTGCCTTGGAATTATCATCAGTTCTCTTGCAGGTATTGAGCAGCGGAGGTAGGCAAGCAGCGAAGGAGATTTGAGCCAGTGATTGATTCAGATCTGAGCTGTATGTGTGTAATAGAGGTGGAGATACTTGTGAGAAGTATTATGCTGTGTAATGTTACATGACTCAATCATTAATATACAGATAGTTGGGGTTTTTAGCGAGATGCTTTCCCCGGGATACATACTGTGTTAATGTGTGAATGCTCTTGGATGTTTTATTGTTATTGATGCTGCTATATTGATGATCAACGTAGAGGAGCTTATGTATTGTGTATGTTTTCCGCAATAGTACATGATCAGGATAATCTCTGTTGAATATGTGTTAAATTATTCAAAATTTCTACAATGGAGAACCTTTCAAGGGAATTTGAGATGAAAGAAAAGGGTCTCACGCACTACTTACTCAGGATGGAAGTATGGCAAGGTGATAGGGAATTTTTTGTGTCTCAAGGCAAGTATGAAAATGAAATACTATAGTGATCACATGGAGATACCTCTAGTGACCAAATGAAGGAAGGAGACTAACACTTTAGGTGAAGAGGTGGATGATACCACTTACTAGAAATTAGTGGGTTCATCAATGTATCTTGTGAGCACACGGCCAAATATGTGCCATTCATTCAACTAGTTGAGCCAAGCTATGGTTAGGCTGACCAATTGTTTTTGGAAAGTAGCAAAGCATGTCTTATGGTACCTCAGAGGAACTACCAAGTATGGATTACGATACAGATGGACACAGGGAGTGAAGCTGTGTGGCTTCACAATTGTAGATTGAGTAGGGAGTACATCCGAACAAAAGAGTACATCAGGTGCAATTTTTAGTGTTGGGTCCGCAACCGTTTCCTAATACAGAACGAAGAAAATATATGTGGCACTTAGGTTGGCAGAAACATAATACATGGCTACAAGTCAAACAACATGTGAGGATATCTAGATGAGAAATGTACTTGTGGGACTATTTGGTTAGATGATGGATCTAACGATGATCTATTGTGATAATAAGAGTTGCAATAAGCTCTATGAGAATCCAGTATTTCATGATCGATCCAAGTATATAGATATCTAGTATCATCATTTACAAGACTATGTGCAGAGGCAAATAATATTGTTACAATACATTCTGACAAAGGAACAAGATGCTAAAATTTTGATAAAGGCCTTATCAAGAGGGAAGTTTGAGTTCCATAGGTGTAGGATAGGGGTGGTTGACAATCCCTTTCTTGCTGAGAGGGAGTGTTGATAAGTGCAACAAGAAAGTCTCAATTTCACTTCTCCCTGGTAAAATTGAGAAAATTCAAATTTCTACATCAGTAAACAACTTGGATACAGTTAACTTGTGTGACATGGCTTGTGTCATTTAGTAAATTCGAGTTAGAGGGTTTGGAGTTTAGTTAAGAATGTGTGATTTCTAAATTTTAGTAATCCATTTCAATTATTGTTATAGTGCCATTTACCACTCTTGGTATATATGATGCTTTGTTTATGGCCTAGGGAAACCCCTCCTTCTAGACTTGGTCCAAACATATAAAAAGCAGTGTTTTATTCCATGTATGCTACTTTTCCCTGAGCTAAAAGAGTGGACACGCGAGTTAGTCAATACCCAACCCGAGTATATGTATTAAAACATTTAAAAAATTAAATTTCCTTAATTTTGGGTGGGGTTAACAGGTTTTACTTGTTGATTACCTCCCATTTTCCGTGGCCCAAATATTTCCCAATTAAAAAACTATTTGGGAGAGGTATAAATAGACCTATCTGGGAAGGCCTTGGGCAAAGGAGAAGAGATAGAGTTATTATATTTAGATTATCCCTAACTAAGTTTGATGAATCGTTGTGCCTCATGCACTTCCCCAAGCTTCAGGAAACCCTTGTTTCCTTGATTATAGATATCCTTCCTTTTGCTTGAGATATCACGGTGTTGGTGATGGAAGAAGATTATTGAAGGCTGGGATAGGACGAATCTAGAGGATGGTTCTGCTTTGAGCTAGAGAAAGACTCAGGTGAATTCTCTCCATGTTATTTATAGCTTACTACAATAAAAGAAATGTTATCTTGTTTCCAAAATTAACTATGTCTATGCATCAAATTATGTTTTAATTCATATATGAATGTCGTTTTGATGTATGATCAATCATTTGTTTATATGATATAAAGTCAATTTCGTGAATATTCTTTACTTCTATACTGCTATGTATGTTTGAATTGAATGATTTTTAGGTTTGAAGAACAATAGGAGTTGCATAGGGTCTGAACGCTATAGGTCCTACTCGAATGAAGGAAATATGGGCATGGTCACTCTTACATAGCTTGATAATATAAGCATCTTGCTTGAGCTGTTTGTGTATTTCTTGTTGTAGTTTTCTTCTGCTCTGTTGGTGTTCTAACCTAAAGCCCTAGGGTGCTTTCACCCAAAATATAATTGGCGACTCCGCTAGGGATAAAAATCTTGTTATTCCTAGATTGTGTTGTTCATTCTCAATCAAGGCTCAGTCATTGGTTTTCTTGCTATTACAGTCTTATTTGATCTACTAGAGTCCCAGGCCTCAATTCTGATATTTTGGATCAGACTTTGTTTTTTATTTTCTCTTGCAAAGCTTTGTATATGCTCTTTACTTTGTTTACAGTCGCATATACATGCTTGTTTCTGTAAAGCGAACTCATGTATACGCGAGTTTCCTGTGTCAGGAGCGCATGTGGATGCCTCTATGTTTGCACACAACCACGTATGAAATTTTTTGCATTGTTTTTTTAAATCTTTCAGCCCAGATAGATTTGTTGCCTAGTCTTTTTAGTCTCTGTGTGGTCAATTGTTGTCTGAAGAATTTAATTATTCTGCAAGCTTACTATTTCAAAGTCTCTTCCTCATTGAAAGGATTTGGCCTAGGTTTGCTTCTTTAGAGAGTTTGTAATTTGTGTTCTGGCACACAAGATTTTGTCTTGAAGTTCTTGATTGTTCTAGTCCTCTAGAACACGAGATTGTTTTTAGTTTCAGTGTCAAGCCTGGATTTCAAATCTACTTGCTTTTCTCTCCTTTGTTTTGTGGCCTCATAGCTTTTCTTGCTTTTTGAAATTATTTTTGATGAATTTGGAAGTATTTCTTTGCTAGCTTCTTGGTCAGTTTGTCAAACTCTTTGATGCTATTTGGGTCGTTTTGTACAAGTTGAAGTCCTTTTTCTCAAGTTTTCATTCATTTTCGAGTTTGTAACTTGCAAAGACTCCTTGTTCTCTTTTTTCGATCTTTTGAGTTTTAGTAGCATTTTGGTGATTTCAAAAAGTAGTTTTGGTTGCTTCTTTAAAAAATAAAAGATCTAAAAAAAAAATGTTTTCGTTTTTCTTTTGCCAAGTTTGGTTTATGGTTTCTTTTTTTTGTTGAAATTGTGCGATCTTTTACAATTTGTCCTTCTTGTTTGGAGAGAATTTTGTGTTCAAAATTTGTATCCTCTTCAGTACTTAAGTTGGCTCAATGTTAGTTATACACAATTTCTTTTGCTTTTTGAGTGTTATTTATGATCTTGCATTAGGGTAGTTTGCATTGTTACGGCATTCATAGTATTTTAGTTTTTGGGTGTGTGAAGTGTGTTTCAAGAAGAAAAGAGAAAAAGTACTTTGCTTTGTAGAAGTTTCGTAGAACTCGTATAGAGATATCTTTTTATCGAAGAAACAATGACTGCATTCATGTAGTTAGTTTTTCATTGATTTATGTTGTGTCATACAAACATCATTGGTTTCACTCCCATATTTACCCTTGACTTAAAGAACAACCATTAAAATCAAGCGATTAATTAAAATAAACTAGAACTTTTATGTTGTCATCAGAATACACTAATAAGTTTAGGTTTATTAGGGCCTTGGATTAGGCGAGAGGAGAGTTAACTCTCCAAGGTCGCTCAAAATTATAAAACATAGAAGTTTGATTAAAAAGTGAAATCCAATAGTGTTAGGGAGATCGAGAAAGCTCTGAAACTGGGAGTAAAGCATGAGGGAGAGTGAAGATAAGGACAAGAGATACCCCCTCTCTTACTTGTTGGATCCTTCCTCAGGACTGTTCCACCCAGCTTCTGATATGAGTTGGTGACCATAGTTTCCTATCCTATGGATCACATAGGTAGTTGCAGAGGAGAATCTTGTGGCACCTGAGGCTGACGTTGTATCACATTTAGCAGTACTTCTGGAGGGTACCCTTGCGAAGCTTGGATGCTTGCACAAGAAAAGGCTGTTGTCTGGAGGTCAACGTAACTACCTCTGGTACCTTCACTAGTAGGCCTAGGGCATACTTACCCCAGCCCGTTTTCAGAAGGCCCTTGTTATTAAATTTCTTGTATTTTGGTGTCTGTTCCTAATCACCTGGAGCGGAAATACTCGAGACTTGTTTGATTGTTGATATCTTTAGGGACATTTTAGTGAGTGTTCTTTGCTCCTAGTCAACCTAGCTTTATAATTTTTTGAGTCTTTAAGTAGATATTTTAAATAATTCAAAGTGGTTGATTGACTATCTCGACGATCTAGGAGACTTTGTGGGCTATCACCTATGAGTCCTGAGCCTTCTCCTAGAAGGTGTAGGAGCAATTCTGCCAGTGGTTTTCAACTAGTGGTAGCAGGCGCATTGGAGATTGATCCTCCACTTAGGGTTATTAATTCACAAGATATACCTGGCACCAATAGAGAGTTAGAGAAGAACGCACTAGATCTTTCTCGAGTACTTTTTTAGTTGGAAGATATTATCGAAGTTGAAGAGCTTTCAGAGTCGGTTGCAGCTTCGAATTATCCTCTTCCTCCTGATCATCCAGACGTTATATTATATGTTGGAACCCTAACTCATAAGCCTTCAAGCTGAGGTTTACACCCATCTATTCCTTCGATGACCACTGCTGGAAGCATGGAATCTATGACGAGTGTTGAGAATGTGCAGACTCCCATATATGTACAAGGAGGAGGAACTATTTCCATCCCTTCTATTACTCCCAGCACAACTATATTTGGGTCTACTTCCATTATGTCAATGAGTGGAATTTCTCAAGCTACTGCATTCGGTTTTGGATTTATCCCTTATGGAATGCCATCTCACGGGATTCCTTCAGTTCCTTTGAACATACCATCTGCCGCCTTCACATCCATGGTGAGTGGATCAACTTCTTTTCAAGGTTTCCCATTTGGAGGTGGTCATATACCACACTCCAATCCAACAGTAGGGTCAATAAATTTTCCTTTTACAGGTCAAGGTAATAACGCATTCCAGAGTTGGACAAACCCTGTGGTTAGTGGGATACGAGCTGGGAATCCATTTTATTCCATCCAACAAGGGAATATGTCATATTATTTAGTTAATTTGTTTCAGAATTTTCCACCCTTCGCTAACGCATGGAATCCTTATCAGGGGCTATCAGCTTCTTTTAACACTTTGTTAAGGGGTAACTTCACTAGTTACGGAGGATTTTCAGTAGGAGTTGGTCAAACTCCAAATTTTGCTGGACCACAAGGAGAACCTTTTGGTTTTGTAGGCTCTACAAGTTACTTCGGTAAACCTAGTTTTTTTCAAAATCTAGGTCATTCTTTTCAGACCTTTGGGAACCCTACTCGCACTAGATAGAATTCCCAAGGTCTGCCACGACTTCCTTTTCTGGCCACGCTTAACATGCTAGACTTAACTAAATTGACAAATGATCTGATTCGGTACAATATGGCTTGGCCTCCGATCCCAACTAAACTTCCCTCGGATATCCCAAAATTCGAAGGGAAGAGTGGTGAAGATCTGGGAGACCACATAACCACATTTCACTTAGGGTGCTCATCCAACTCCCTGATAGATGATTCGATCAGGTTGAGGTTATGGAAATGTGGCCAAATGGCATATAGAGTTTCCAGGGGGGCACATATACTTCTTTTTTTGATTTGGCTAATGTATTTTTGAACCATTTTTAGTTGCCTATCCAATATGAAGCTGGAACTGGACTTCTGGCTAACTTTCAGCAAGACACACAACTCACATTTCGGATCACATCCAGGAATGGAGGAGGAGGAAAAGTCTTATCAAAATCGAAATCCTACTAGAGTTCCTTCTCGAATGGTTTCCCAAATCATTACAACCTCAGATCTCAAAGAATGTGTCTCTCTCCAGTGTTTATATGGAAGAGCAGGCCATTTTTAGAGCCCAGCAATTGGAACTGATATATTCTCAGTTTGGGGGTTTTCAGAAAATTCTACCTGATGCTCTTAGATCTAAGTTTGATTTAGCCAAACCAAAACTAGGTCCCCATGCCGATGGTATAGTCAGATCAATTGATATTATCGCGGTGAACCTATTGAATCAATTACAACAGTTATCTCTACAAACTGCTTCTTCTACCCAGGCATTACCGTTTGTACCTACACCTTCCCAACCTCCCTCTATAAACGCCATCTAGACCAATAACCCCAAAGGAAATCAACAATCTGATGGGAAGAGAAAGGGACGAGGTAAGAAGAAGAACCAGGAAGGAAGAGGCAATGCAAACATACCTGACAATGATGCTGGATAGGGTAAGAAAGAGTCCAAGAAAAAGGTAAAATTTCCATGCAAGTTATGCAATGGAGATCATCTGACTCACCTTTGCCCTAAGATGGAAGACTCTTAGCGCTTATTAGTACAGCAAGGGTCCTCTAGCTCCCAAGTTGTTTTGGCTAACCCTTTTCCCCAAGGGCAACAATTACTTGCTAGCACGAATTCTAATGTTGGTACCTCCATCGGGGGCAACCAGGAAGGGGAAAATTCGTCAAATGTTTATATGATGAGCTCTCATATCGACGTCGCTATGTGAGCACGCAATTATGGTGAATTGGAAACATCTAAGGTTAAATCTATTCCCAAAGCCACATAACCACTTCATAATGAGCGGCTTTCTGTTGAGTCTATACCTCAGATACCAAAAGGCTCTGCAAAGCACTCAACTATTAACCCTAATGCTAGGGCAACCCAGAACTACTTGATTGTAGAAGATCTGGCTCAAAGTCCTTGTGATATGTCAGCATTAGAGGTACTCTAGTCGTGCCCTGCTTAGAGAAGTTCTTTGCTTTCGGAAATCGGTGTAGTAGACCCAAATAATTCTTTGGTTCTCACTTTTGATATGTTGAATGTCAAAAAGAGACGTCCTCACCATATGGATTTCCAAATAAAGTTCACATACCGAAAGACCAATATTTTTCGGACTGTTATAGATGAGGGAGTTTCCAGATGCGTGATGTCTATGTCATGTTGGAAGGCCATTGGATCATCTTCAGTTGTTCCTTCACCGACTCTTTTGACGACATTTGATGGAAATAATGAATATTGAGGTAGAAATCATCAATGCGAACTTGGATTATAACCTCCTCTTAGGCAGGAATTGGATTTACGATATGGATGCCATAGTTTCATCATTATTCCGCATCCTCTGTTTTCCTCATGAGGGGAGGATTGTTAGAGTTGATCAGTTAGATTATTCTCCAAGTGACTCTCACGCAACTTCGGATTCTACCGTTCCATTGGTGGACAATCCCTGTCAACCTATTGAGAATTTAGGAGTTGGGATATACTCTTCGTTAATGGGTATATTCGACCTCCCTGCTCCTACAACTAGAATTAATGCGATTTCATCCTCTAGAGGACCTTCTTGGAAAGATTTCTTTCGAACTCGTTATTTTTCAGACCCTTGGCCCTTACCTTCATCTACCACCACATGAGATGGAGGGTAGGTAGGTGGAATGGAATTTCCCATGTCTGCAGCGGAACTCACTTATGAATCTATAGTTAACTCTGTAGACAATCGTCCCACTCCTTTTTCACTAAAGGAGTTAGATGGCGATGTGGCTCCGGCTTGGACCCTCAATTCTACTTCAGCTCTGGATTTCTTGGATACAGTCTTACCATCTGAAGAAGCAATTTTGGAAACAATGATGGGTGTGGATCGACCATGGGATGATTTACATCATCGTTCATATTTTCTCCCTCCATTGTGTGAAGCTGAATCTAGTTTGTCCAATCTTTCTACTAGTGATGTTTATACAATTTCAAACCCTTTGGCTCTAGCACAATTTTTTATCGAAGGTAACATGTCAGTTATCTCATGAACTGTACCTATGAACATCTTATCTCTAGGAATCCTAACGTAATTAAAAATGTCTTCATTGAAGCTGACTGTTCCCTTGAAGAAATTCAAATCTACACCGATCTCTTCAAAGAATTTCAAGATGTGTTCACTTGGTCTTATGAGGAAATGCTTGGAATTGATCCATCTATAGTCCAGCATGAGATCAAGACATACGAAAACACCAAACCCATTCGTCAAAAAATTTGACTGGTCAATCCTTGGAAAGCGGCAAATATTAAAACTGAAGTTGAAAAGATGCTTAAGTCAGGTTTCGTATACCCCATTCTTCTAACTGAGTGGGTTTCCAACCGAGACTTGATAGATAAGAAGCAAGGAATGATCCGAGTATGTATCAACTTTAGGGATTTAAATAAAGCTTGTCCAAAAGACAATTACCCCACTCCTTTTATTGATCAAATTGTTGATGAATGTGCGGGTAATGAAATTTTTCCGTTCATGGATGGATTCTCTAGTTACAATCAAATTACTATTCATCCATAGGATCAACACAAGATAGCCCTTATTTGTCCTTGGGGCTCGTTTGCATACAAGAAGATGCCTTTTGGCCTTAAAAATGTTGGAGCTACTTTTTAGCGGGCCATGTCTTATGCTTTCCACAACATCAAACATGTTATCGAAGCATACTTGGATGACTTAGCTACTCGTTCTCGCAAGAGAATTGATCATCCTAGGCACCTTCGGTTAGTCTTTGAGAGATGTTGTTTTTATAAAATCCAGTTGAATTCGAATAAGTGTGTTTTTGTGGTCACATCCAGTCAGTTGTTAGGATTCATTGTATCGACTGAAGGGATTCGAGTTGATCCTTTCAAGGTTGAGGCAATAATTTAGTTTCCTCCTATGTCTTCCAGTCGTCAACTTAAAAGTCTTCAAGGAAAGACAAATTTCTTGAGGAGATTTGTAGCAAATTGCGCCGACATTACCAAAGGATTTGTGTGTTTTCTTAAGAAAGGAGTTCCATTTTTATGGGATGATTTTATGCAACGATCTTTTGATGCTTTGAAAAAAGCATTAACCTCTGCTCCATTATTGAGTCCACCAGATTATGGCATAGATTTCCATTTTTATCTCGTTGTGGCAGAATCAACCATCAATATGGTTCTAGTTCAAGAGGATGATTCTCTCAGTGAGCATGTGATCTACTACTTGAGGTGAGGCTTAGTAGGACCTAAGCTACGCTATTCTCCCATCGAGAAATTGGACTTGGTGGTTGTCCATGTTGTTCAGCGGCTTCGTTGTTAAATTCTGCTTCACAAAACATTCGTCTTTAGTAGCTATCAATCCTTTTCAATTTGTCCTCAGTAGGCGAGTGATTGGGGGCAAGTATAATTGATGGATTGTTATTTTGCAAGAGTTCGATCTTCAATTATTGTTAGCTAAATATAAGAAGTCAATAGTTTTTGTGGAATTGATTTCGGAGCTGCCTTGTGAGGAAGCTATTGTTTATGAGGAAAATTTTCCCGACAAACATCTATTCATCAATTCTTCACAGTATCCCTAGTACAGAGATATCATTATATATCTCCAGACTTCGAAGTTTCCACCTGCTTTCTCCAAATATGAGCGTCGAAAGTTATGTCACCTTGCCAAAAACTATGTTATCATTGGTGATACATTATATTTCAGAGGGGTTGACTCAATCCTTAGGCGTTGCATAACTTTGGATGAAGCCGAATCAATACTTAATGATTGTCGCATTAGAGCTTGTGGCGGTCATCTATCAGGGCTTGCAACAACCCAAAAATTTTCCGAGCAGGCCACTTTTGGCCTTTAATTTTCAAAGACTTTATTGAAGTTGTCAAACATAGCCATCCTTGTCAAGTTTATACTTGAAAAATGTGTGCGCATCTAGCTCCACTTTTTCGTGTTATCACTGTCGGTCCATTTATGAAGTGGGGCATTTATTTTACTACTTGTAATCCACCTTCGGCAAGGAATCACAAGTACATCATTGTGGTCATAGACTACTTTACGAAGTGGGCTGAGGCCATGCCTACTTTCAAAAACGATAGTGAGACAACAACCTTGTTTCTCTTCAACCAGGTTATTTCACAATTTGGTATCCCAAGAGAGATTGTCACTGACCATGGCAGTCACTTCCAAAATCAACTGATGACCAAATTGGCTCTCAAGTTGGGCTTATGGTAGGAACATTCATCTCCATATTATCCTCAGGCCAATGGGTAGGTTGAAGCCATGAATAAGTCCCTTAAGACCATCCTGTAAAGGAAAATTGATAAAATTTGATCCAATTGGCACATAATGTTGTATCCGACACTTTGGGCATACTAAACCTCAGTTAAGGCTGCCACTGGTTTTACTCCTTTTCAACCAGTTTACGGGTTGGAATCTATCTTTCTTATCAAATGTGAGATTTCGTCCCTTAAGCTAGTTGTAGAACTTCTTATGGAGACATCTAGTCTCGAAGAATGCCTCATTCATTTGGAACATCTTGATGAGCAGCGTCAAGATGTAGCCATAATAAACGAAGCCCATAAGAAGAGGATTAAAACTCAATATGATAAAGCTGTCCATCCTCGGGTTTTTTTCTTCAGGCAAGCTTGTCTTAGTCTATGACCAAGACAAAGACACCCTGGGGGTAGGCAAGTTCAAATCTATGTGGTATGGTCCCTTTATAGTCAAGCGTGTTTTGAAAAAAGGGGCTTATGAATTAATTGACTTTGAAGGGAACAAGTTGGTGGAGCCTAGAAATGGGCTCTACCTTAAGAAGTATTTTTCTTAGGATTCAGCCAAGAAATTGCTTGTTTGTATATATTGTATCTTTGTACATATATGTCTGGCGTTTTGTGATATAGATATTTTTTTATCTACTTTGGCAGGTATTGATGGACGATTCAATATATTTCGAATTCGCCAATGGTGCAAGTAGGCACACTCGGAATCTTGCTTCCATGGCTTGGGTGATTTATTATCCATCTGGCCAGTTGATGGTGTCGAGGGGAGTATGTATTGACCTTGCTTCGAACAACATTGCCAAATATATTGCCATTCTTAATTTACTATCCAAAGCAATATCTTATGGGATTGATTCATTGGTAGTTTATCTAGACTCACAACTAGTGGTGTTGCAGTTAAATAACACTTATCGGGTTCGTGATCCTTATTTATATCACCAATTTTTGAGAGTGAGATTGTTGCAACGATCATTTATTTATATCACATATGTTCACATTTCACGATCTGAAAATTCATTAGTAGACTCTATTGCTAATCAAGCATTAGGTCGGCACATTAATCATTCATCAAATTAAATAACATCAAAAAATTGAATATATATATATATATATATATATATATATATTATATTATATATATCATAAAATTGCCTATATATTAAATGGAGTGTTCAAAAATAATATACAAAATTGGGGCAGGATGCCGTCAAAATTTGGGCTTATGCCCATAATCATGTCCAATCATACATAGATCTATCTATTGAGTTGGATCAGGATGAGTGGTTAAAAAGTTAACCACAACATTGGCTACACACTGAAGTATCTGGACCCAGTCCCGTGGTACCCCTACCACACGGCGCTGCATCTCCTCAGGAAGATCCTCTACAACTATCATAGGTACCTGGTGAGTTAGTCTCACCAAGTTTCTCTGAATAGCATAAAGGACTCTCTCTGTCTTGGCTGCCATCTCTTCGGCCCCTCTTCCGCGATGCCTGTGCCTTGGAAATCCTTCAGGTCTCACTGGACCCACATCTAGAACATGGTCATTATATTTTTCCAGTATTTTGTCTCATCAAAATATATATAATATATATATATATATAATATATATTATATATATATATATATATAATATATAATAAGTTCATTTCATATTAAAAAATCCATTTTTTTTTTTAAACTCACAAAAACTTAAAATTTTTTACCTATGTCTCCCCATGCCACATTTGGTGGTAACACTAAGTCTGGATCTCCTCGGAAATCCATGCTGGCATATGGTTAGTCATCAACCGTGATGATCTGTTGATCCCACTAGGTGAAAAACTCATCATCAAAGGTTGTTCGGGGCACGTCACCACACCCAAGGTGCTTCATTAGGTCTGCCCATCTACCCATTCGTGGATCTCTAGGGCTACTGATGGACACTGATACTTTGGGACATAGCCCAGGTACCTTCTCGAAGAAGAATGAACACAAGATGGTTCCATATCCAAAATTCTTTGTTTGATCCTTCTGTATAGAGGTCAATTGAATCTTCATGTTAGTCAGAAGAGGTGTGCACCAGTCAAATACTGTGGTAAGACATTCCACTGCCAGGCTCATAGATACTCGTGACGCCTAATGCAGGGAAGCTGACCCATTTACCCATGCAATGGTAAATAGAAAAATCCTTAAGGATAGACTTTCCACATGTTTGATTGGAATTTGACTCCCAATCTTCTCTGGATGTCCATGACAATATATATGGACATAGTCTTCCACTGAAAGACTACCTCTCATCATGCCTGTCGAGTGCACGACCTCCCCTCTTCGGGAGAGACTGATAATGAAATAGATATCTTCGACCTCAATCCATAGAGGCATCTAGTCGATCACGAAAGCGTTGTCCTCTGCGCTCCAGTAGTGGATAAAAAAGTTCTAGCAAGCGCGTATTGGCTTTCATATTTGGCATTTTGAAGAATTTGAGTAAGCCATAGCCTCTCAGTGCATCCAATGCATTTTGATCATTCATTACCTCATTCTCTATGGTGGTATGCTCTCTTTCCCTCCAAGTGATAGTCATCCTGCAAAAAATTGAAGTTTCAACTGTTAATTCATATGTTAAAAATTTAACTCACATACATGTGAGTTCCCTTTACACACATTCATGTGTAGGGCCATCGCATACGCGGGTTACTCACATCCAACCTGCGTGTACGCAGAGTTGAATTTTTGGGCATAGTTTCCCACGGTCAAAACTTTGAAAAAACTTTAAAAATTATCATAAAGCATTACAAGTAGGATTTGAGGATTACTTGGAGACTTTGGGGTGATTCGAATGGTCCAATTGTTCAGAGGAAAGCTTGCTTAGTTTTGCTCCGTAACTCTTTTCTCCAAACATAAATGAAAAAACTATGAGTCCAAAAGTCATTATGTAACTTTGAAATTGCAAAATATTTTTTCAAAAAAAAATTGTCCTATGAATTTTTTGACCTGTGGGCTTGGATTGTCGAGAGTGGGTTGTTTTTACAGGAAATTTTGGAGACTTCTTCGAGATTTTGTTTCGGTCCCATGACCGTTGACCCGTCATGGTAGGTATCGTTCTCTCACTAGCATTTAGGTTATGGAAAATCGTTTTCCATTGCATCATGCATACTAGCCTCCATTTAGTGATACATTAGCTGTAGGGTTGACCCCATCATATCTTGGTCAACAAACCATTTTCACTTGCCAATATTTTTAAATTATGATGCAATGGTAGAGCCATCCTTTACATGGGCATCTTAGTTAGATCCTCACTGACATTGGTTTCCCATGCTGCTATACTAAGTAGGCTAGGGAGTCCTCTTTAGTCCCACCATGACTGATGCATTGAAGACACATTCTCCTTTCTTCCGTGCTAATATCTGGCCGTATACCCTAGAGGCTCCTTTGTGTTGAGTTGTATTGTTGCATTGCATTTTGACTATTTTCACCTTTTGGCCTTGAGCCGGTTTCACTTGGACTCGTGTTTAAGTCACTTATTTGACCATGTATTTTGCAAATTCAACCATGCAATCACTTAGCTTCTGCAACTTGACGCATCCTTTTACTCGTGGAAAGAGCATCCCTTTGAGTGTCCTTGACCAGTTTCGCCTCCCTGCATGAGCATAGGAATGTTCCCCTCCCAGGAACTAGATCATCTGTTTCTCTGACACTCATTCTTTCCACTGTACTATAGCATTCTTTTATTCTTTTTCTAGCTTAAAGAAAAAGACAAAAAAATTATATATTCCAAAAAGAGCGAAAACAAGATGACATTTCCATATTTTGTTGGTAGCTAGAGTCAGTCGTGTCACCCTTGAACAAAGAACTCAAAAGAAAGTCTCTCCTCCATTGGGGTGGGATTTAGTTTGACTTAGGAGAGCCTTAACCTTGTTATTGAGTAAGTGCTCCTCTAATTGGTTATCTATTCCAATCATATGGAGAGTTTGCTTATGCTTCTTGCATGACAAACTTATACAGAGTTATCATATGCTACCATATAGTCATCATTGAGTCGTGCTTTTGTTCAAGGGAAGTAAACCTGAATCGGCCTCTCTGTGGTGTCTCTTGACCTATTTTTTAGTCGGTCATCCCTAGTTGTCAGTGTCATGTTTGTCATCACATCAGTTATATTGGTCCTTTGCTTGTTCTGATTTGAGGTGGTCTCCATTGACTTCTTGTTAGCGGGTCATGTCCTTATCAACTACGACAAATTGATCTGAGGGCAGATCTAGAGCAACACCCTGGCCCTATTTTCATTATTGATAAGTCACCTTGTGCTCAGCATCGATCAGTATCATGGGCCTTTGACTGAGTGGTTTCCCTTCTATTCAACATCAGCTTTCAATATCACACATTGGGATTCATGTAGTGCCTTGGTTTCCATTTGACCCCATTGGTGGATTCCTCACCTTTGTGTCAGCTTTCATTATTGGTTGGTTCAGAGGGTTTCTATCGTGTGCTAGCTACATCTTGTGTATGCCGAAAATGTGCTTTAGTTGGGTTACTACATATTTTCCATTCAATTCCTTCCCACATTATTGGCTTACAGGTTAAACTCGTGCTATTGATAAAGGATACCTTAATGCCTTCCTTCTAGTGGATATTTTCCTATCGACTATAACTCATTTGCTTTGGGAAAATGATCTAGAGTCCATTTGGTAGTACCTTGGGGTTTGCAGTCATCAGTGGTAGATTCCTTCGCTATCGACAGTGGGAAACCATCATTATCTCCTAATTGATAGATTTTTTCAAGTGTTCGACTTCAGCTCATTCATTCGCACTTGTTCGATTGTACTGGGTACCTTGACTCTCATTATCATTATCGGTGAGTAGTCTCGCGTTTGTTAATGGTATACATCAATGACCGGTAATCAAACGATTTCTCACATGGTCGACCTCAGATCATTCATTCCCATTGTGTAGAAATGTACCACGACGGTCGGTGAAGACCTCGGTTTGCGTCAACATGTTTTGGTTCACTTGTTAGTTGCTCCTGTTGCTGCTAGTTGACACCATCCACCTTATATGTTGCAGTTCTTCACAACGAAATCTTATATGTTGGCATTCGAGTTGCGATGTAGTATCATTTTATTCCATCATGTTACATTTGGTACTATTGGGATCGGTTTTGGACATCAGTGATTATCTTCATCCTTTAGCATCATTGATCATCTTCTTATATGTGATATTCAGACATGTACTCTTTCAATCACGATTAGATGACCTTTGTTTTTTAGGAGCCTATTACCTTATTTAATCCAATTGAGTGATACATTGAAATCAGGTGATATGATTTTTCAAAGTAGGCTTGATGGCTTGTTCCATCTTTTAAAATGGCATGATCACATCTTCAAAGAGGCTCAATATAGAGGGCCAGGTTTTCAAAAGCATTTAATGAGCAATATTTCAAAACAACCAAATGACCTATTTCCTTGTGTCAAGGAGAGATTTTGAAAGCATCTAACCAGGGATCTTTCAAAATGGCCTGGTGGTCCATTTCCTCCCTCAAGATGATATTTATAAAGCACCTAATACATGATCTTTTGAAATAGTGTGATGGTTTATTTCGTTGCATTTTGTAGACCTTTAGAAAATGCCCAATGGATGATTTTTCAAAATGGCCTCATGGTCCTTTTCTTCACATCTCTTTCAAAATGTTTGATGGACAATCTTTCAAATGACCTAGTGACCTTTCATTAAGGGAATTTTGAGGTCTAAAATGGACCTCCTAAGAAAAATGTACAACCAAAATAAACTTTATAACAACCAATAGGATTCAATATAATGATGTCAACCATGAGGGATGATTCACCATTTTGGCATAAAAAATAAAAAGATTAAAAAATAATAAAACTAGTTTTTTCAACTCGTATTTTCAACTTATCTCCCTAAGGTTTTTCTCAAATTTTGAGCGGGAGTACTCGTTGGATGCAAAATTTAATTCCTCATCCAAGGAGTACCCAAGTTGCATACTTTTGATGGACCTTGCTACACAAAAAATGAGAAATACATGAACAATCGTGATTGCAATCACATTTTTAATGTATTTCTCATTTTTGTGTAGCAGAGTCTATTGAAAGTATGGAACATGGGTACTCCTTGAATGAGGAATCAAATTATGCATCCAACGATTGTTTTTCCTCAAAATTTGAGTAAACCCCTAGGGAAATAAGTCAAAAATACAAGTTGAAAAAATAGTTTTTTTTTCTTTTGTCTCTCTAATATTTGATGATGTAATCTAATATTATTTTATTAATTCTACTATTATTTTATAATTTCTTTAGGAGGCCCATTTTAGACCTCAAAATTCCCGTAGCGTTCCTTACATTGGGTTGATCTTTCAAATATTCTTACAAGAAATATTTTAAAATAGCTCAATGACATATTTCCTTCCATTAGGCAAATATTTCGATAGTGCCCAATTAGTGATCCTTAAAAAAAAAACCCAATGACCTATTTCCTTTCTATCCAAAGGAACTTTCAAAAGAGTTCTTTGGATCAATCATTCAAAGGGAGAAGTCACAACTTTGTGTTATTGAAGTAATACCTCAAATGGGCCCAATGTAAGCATGACAAGGGAGTTGTGCGTAAACTTTGACCCACATAATGTGATTTAATTTGAATTGAAATGAGTATAGAAACCCAAAAAATCAAGTCTACAGAGAAGTGGAATTTTTTTACTATTACTCAAATGTGGTCATGAAGAGAGATGGTTACATGAAAATTTTGTAACATTGTAAAGTTGGAAATATATATATAATTTATTTTTATATTCAATTTGGTTTCAAAAGACAAATTGTTATCCTCTCCACTAAGCTCAAATGTTACTTATAGCCGATCACTCCTGAGTCCATTGTTTTTTAAAAACTCTTTTTGAGTTGTGAGTAATATCTCTCTCACTTACAAGTGGGTATATATATCTATATATATGAAAAATTACATGTAGTTTCTATTCTACAAAGAGACTGAAGATGCCATACATGAAAATCTAGCTCTCACTAACTTAATTGTTAAATATTTTTCAATATAAAACAACATATTCATAATGAATTTATTTTTCCAACTAGATATAAATGCACCATCAATATTACTAATTGAGACATTTTTATCTCTTGCAAGTGGTTCTGAAGATCAACTTCTCCCCATAAAATTTGAACTAGTATTTAATAAGAACTAATGCCCACACAATCTAATTAATCTACACCTCATAAATATCTATTAAATTAATTACATATACTTAATATAAACTACACAAAATTTTTAATTAAAAAAAAAAAAGCTTTCTATATTATTTAGACCATTAATAATGAAAAATATAAATATACATAGAAAAATAATTAAAAATTAAAATAAACTTCAAATACACATAAATTCTACATATCGAAAACTTTTGATTTTTGTCTTTATACATTTGATAGATGTATATATTAAAATGTAAAATTTTAAAATTGTAAGTAGCTTAAAATTAAATTGAGAGCTTTCAAAAAATTGGAAAAAATTCAATATAAATATAAATTTTTATTTTAATTTTTTTAAAATATAAAGAGTTAGAGTTATAGAGATATAATTAAAAAATAAAAAAATTTAGAGTTAAAAATATATATTTTTATATTTTTAGTTAAATTATTTAAAAGTAATTGAAAAAATATTAATTTACATAAATAAATTATGAGCTTGGAATTTATGTATTAGATAGATTTTTAATAATTAAATTTATTTTGATACAAATAAATATCCAAATCTAATAAATTTATAAATATAATAATACTAATAAATTTTAATGTAATTTTTTTAAATTTAATTTAATTTAATTTACCAAAAAAATTTGAAATGTTAATTTACATTAAATTTTACCAAATTAATTTAATAACTTAAAATAGATTAATACAAAAAAATCCAATAAAATCACTTATCAGATTTTATGTGGACGTTTGAACCACTTATCGTTGTACTTATGCATCATAAAATGAACCATCTTAACATTAATAAATGAAATATTTGAAAACAAACTTAATTGCAGGACCATGTTCTCTTAGCATCGTGCTTTGAGCATTTGACCACTTTCCGGCTCTTTCTTCACTCGCCGGCTCTTTCTTCACTTTCCCAGTCTGGGAATGTCTGCATTTGGAGGCCCGACAGGTTCCCAGTCTGGGAGTGTCTGCAGATTGGAGCACCAGCTCAAGTCAAGCCTTTGGAGGCCCGACAGGTTCCCCACTGAGTCTGGGAGTGTCTGCAGTCGAGCTCAAGTTAAGACTTTGGAGGCCCAAGTCTTCACTCGCGGGCTCTTTCTTCACTTTCCGAGTCTTCACTTTCCTGGTCTGGGAATGTCTACATTTGGAGGCCCGACAGGTTCCACACTGAGTCTGGGAGTGTCTGCAGACCGTAGCAGTCGGTCAAGTTAAGACTTTGGAGGCCCGACAGGTTCCCCACTGAGTCTGGGAGTGTCTGCAGTCTCGAGCAGCAGTATAAGTCAAGACTTTGGAGGCCCGACAGGTTCCCCACTGAGTCTGGGAGTGTCTGCAGACTGGAGCACGACCGCAAGTCAAGACTTTGGAGGCCCGACAGGTTCCCCACTGAGTCTGGGAGTGTCTGCAGACTGGAGCACGACCGCAAGTCAAGACTTTGGAGGCCCGACAGGTTCCCCACTGAGTCTGGGAGTGTCTGCAGACTGGAGCACGACCGCAAGTCAAGACTTTGGAGGCCCGACAGGTTCCCAATCGACTCTGGTAGCGTCTGCAGCAGGTAACAATTGAGAAAAACTTTTTCAAGGTGCTTCAGTTTTCCAATGGACTCTGGAACCTTTGAAAGGGGAGCATCAATATGCAACTCCCTCAATTGCAGAGGTGCCTGCAATGATCACATGCATTATTAAAATGAGTTTGAGCCTCTACAGCATTTTCGCATTGTGTCATACGATAACAACACGCTAGTACAACAATTCATACACTATTAAAAAAGGTAAATAGATCGGTTAAGAAAACAAATGATCACCTGAAATTCATGTTGCCAGAGTGTTCTCAGTCGATCCCCCTGTATATGTAACACACTTAAATTATTTAATGGAATCGAGGGAGCGAAAGAGGACTTCGGACAGCGCTCCCAGTGCAGATATACAGGCGGTGGTAACTGTTCACTGCTGAATATTCGTTCAACAGAGTCACTTTCACCCCCAACCACCTGCAACATGCTTCGGTTGGACCTGCTAACTCCACGAACCTGAATTGTTCACCCCCAGCTGTTAGTTTTAAGATTTAAAAATTGACAGACAATTTTGATAACACGAAGCTATTTTGAAAGTCGGTCGAAAGCTTCAGAATACTTACAAATGAACGACCATACCGAATATCAGGAAAATTCTCTGTGAAATGCCAAAGACGACGGGGATATTCTAGATCTTCAGCTATATCTCTGCCTAGGTCTCGAAGGTGGTCATGCATGCTGAGACAGTTTTTACCGTCCACCTCCACGAGGCATCTGTTTTCCAGCGTCCAAAGACCCAGCAACCCTTCCCAGTTGGATCCATCCCATACCCTTATAGCGGTATCCCTGTCTTTCCCTATAAAGAAACAGGCGATATCTAAAAATATTTCCTTTTCCTCTTTATCTAGAGCATCATAGCTAATTCTAAGTGTGCTCCGTATATCTTCCGGAAGTACTTTGGAGGTTTTGCGCAATTGCGCCTTCCAAAGCTTCAAATCGTCTTTTCCACGAAGAAGCGCCCCAAGCACTTTAAGCGACAGGGGCAAACCATTGCAGACATTCAAAAACTCCTCAACCACTTCTTCAAATCCTACAACAGGACTGGGTCGATCGAAGGCATGCCAGCAAAAGAGCTCTTGCGGGTGCTTTCCATGGAGACCTTTCAGTGTGTAAATGGATGACTCTCCAATACCTGCGCTTATAAGCACATCCCTATTGCGAGATGTAATTAAAATTAAGCTACCTATGGTATTTGTAAGCGGTGCACATAATGCATCCATTTGATGAATATGATCAATATCATCTAAAATGATAAGAGACCTTTGAGAAACTATTTTGAGCATCTCTATGCCTTCAGCGACGTTATTTATTTGTGCATCCGATTGAATCAGATCCTTAAGAAGGCTACTCTGCACGGAAGGCAAAGATTTGGATCTGATATCAAATAAGAAACAAGATCGATCGTAATTTGATCTTTCTCGGTTGAAGAATTGTTTAGCCAGGGTAGACTTCCCGACCCCGCCAAAACCTACAATTCCCAAAATTGTAGCCTTCTCGCTTTGCCGCTGCAGTGACAATGTTCTGTCCACATCTTCAATTTTTTCATCAAGGCCAGTAGGATATTTGGCGACGTTGAGAGGCGGTTTGCGAACCTTTTTCACAACTTGTTGCACGACCTCCTGGACGAGCTGCGACTCTTTCCTGAACAATATTCAAATCACAGTTAATCGACTAACGAGAAATATATATATAAATAATCTGTTATATACTTATGAAGCCAGCAAAGTACAAAACTCAAATAATAGGGAGAGTTGGAGGGTCTTACTTGTCCTTCAGCTCAAAACCGACTATATCCGCCACAGCAGAAAGAGCATTCCTCCATTTTTCTATGGTCTTGTGGTCGTGCCGTGGTTCCTCAGAATCAGATGCTGTCTTCCTTTCAAGGACGGCCAAATCTTTAGCATAAACTCGATCTCCGCCGCGCGTATACCGAAGATCTGCTGGCTCGACTTCATAGAAGACCGGAATTATTGTGGACCCCGACTCCAACATCAGTACGAGTTCATCGAGACACCAACTAGATTGAGCATATTTTGGCGAGAATATCGCTACATGAACAGAGGCTGTTCGAATAGCCCCTTCGATTTGGGGCTTCAACTTCTCTCCTCTTTGCAGTTCTGGCTGGTCCAGAAAAACTGCTAATCCGAGCTTTTTAAGGCCATTGTAGATATCGGTAGCGAGTCCTTCCTTGACATCAGGACCGCGGTGATTTAGGAACACTTCATACACATAGCTGTTGGTATTGCCCTGGGAGGTGGATGCGGAGGATGTTCCGTCACGGGCGGGGGTAAAGTTAACGTTTGCCATTGGATACAGAATAACAGAGAAGCAAGATTCAAGATATTTTGCAGAGATCGAGAAAGTGCGGTGAGACTCAATATTTGCGTCAGAAAGATTCTGGAGGGCAAGCAACTTACCAGCTGCGCCTTTGTGGCACACGATTGAAAACAAAACAGCTCTGGAATGTGGTTGATTACTGAGCTCCTGAGCGATATATATTGAGGTTATATCGTAATCTGAACGGTGGAATTTGGAAGCATGAGGTTTCGGGCCAATTTTCCTTTCAATTTCGTCACAGCAAGCATCAAGTTTCCTGGCAATTTCCCCTTCGTCGTGTCACAGCATTATTGACCATTGCCAGCTATCAGTTCCTGTAAATTTGCTTTACCAAAGATAAGATTCCTTTTATGGGACCCAATAGTTTATGCAAACAAGGTTGCATCCACCAACCCATGATATGATTCGTTGCATTTGATATACATCGTGTTGAATTTGATTTAATATTTCGAGCCAATTTTCCCTTCGTCCTGTCACAGCAAGCATCAAGTTTCTTGGCAACTTCCCCTTCGTCGTGTCACATCATTATTGACCATTGCCAGCTATCAGTTCCTGTAAATTTGCTTTACCAAAGATAAGATTCCTTTTATGGGACCCAATAGTTTATGCAAACAAGCTTGCATCCACCAACCCATGATATGATTCGTTGCATTTGATATACATCGTGTTGAATTTGATTTAATATTTCGGGCCAATTTTCCCTTCGTCCTGTCACAGCAAGCATCAAGTTTCTTGGCAATTTCCCCTTCGTCGTGTCACATCATTATTGACCATTGCCAGCTATCAGTTCCTGTAAATTTGCTTTACCAAAGATAAGATTCCTTTTATGGGACCCAATAGTTTATTCAAACAAGGTTGCATCCACCAACCCATGATATGATTCGTTGCATTTGATATACATCGTGTTGAATTTGATTTAATATTTCGGGCCAATTTTCCCTTCGTCCTGTCACAGCAAGCATCAAGTTTCTTGGCAATTTCCCCTTCGTCGTGTCACATCATTATTGACCATTGCCAGCTATCAGTTCCTGTAAATTTGCTTTACCAAAGATAAGATTCCTTTTATGGGACCCAATAGTTTATGCAAACAAGGTTGCATCCACCAACCCATGATATGATTCGTTGCATTTGATATACATCGTGTTGCCAGCTATCAGTTCCTGTAAATTTGCTTTACGAAAGATAAGATTCCTTTTATGGGACCCAATAGTTTATGCAAAAAAGGTTGCATCCACCAACCCATGATATGATTCGTTGCATTTGATATACATCGTGTTGAATTTGATTTAATATTTCGGGCCAATTTTCCCTTCGTCCTGTCACAGCAAGCATCAAGTTTCTTGGCAATTTCCTCTTCGTCGTGTCACATCATTATTGACCATTGCCATCTATCAGTTCCTGTACGCATAAAGCGTTTGTAAGGCCTGCGTTTAATTCCTTGGCGCAAATCTGCTTGGACCCAATCGTTTATGCAAACCAGCTTGCATCCACCCACCCATGATATGATTCTTTGTGATGAGACGTTAAGTCTCCGACCAAAACAGGTGGCATCCACCAACATAAAAAGCAAGCGAGTGGGAGACTGGGAGTGGACGTCCATGAGTTCCGTGCGAAAATCTGCTTTACCAAAGATGTGATTTCTTCAGTTGGACCGGGACCCAATCGTTTATGCAAACCAGCTTGCATCCACCAACCAAGTGGCGATACCTATATATTGAAGTTATATCGTAATCTGAACGGTGGAATTTAGAAGCATGAAGTTTCGGGCCAATTTTCCTTTCAATTTCGTCGCAGCAAGCATCATGTTTCCTGGCAATTTCCCCTTCGTCGGTGTCACAGCATTATTGACCATGGCCATCTATCAGTTCCTGTACGCATAAAGCGTTTGGAAGGCCTGCGTTCATTTCCTTGCCTTGACCAAAGATAAGATTCCTTCAGTTGGGACCCAATCCATGATATGATTCTTTGTGATGAGACGTTAAGTCTCCGACCAAAACAGGTGGCATCCACCGACATAAAAAGCAAGTGCGTGGTAATTTCGTGGTGTACCCATTCCGCATTTTACGCGTCTCCCCGTCGACCAAATGCTTTGGATTGACCATTCATCTTTTTTGACTGCGACAAGATATTTGTTTTCTATTCACTATCCACGACACTTGGCGGTTGATGTTATCCCATTTCTTAATGGGAACCATTGGCATAGCCGGACTTAAATTTTCTATTTCCATGTACAACACTAGCCATGGATTTCAAATAAATGTTACGACAACTTCACATCCTTCACTGCTTTAATCAATCATTAAATTGTTAATTTTTCTTAACTTAATGGTGTTACCATCATAATTGTTGGATAAATTTCATTTCCTATATATATATATTATTAGATATACATTTGGTTTAATATTTAAATACTAATATATATATATATATATTATAAGAGATTTAAGTTTAGATATATTATTGTTTTATCTAGATTTGATATAATTTTATGATATATAATTATAGTTTAGATATATTTTAAATTTCGGTATTTGTATAATTAACACAATCACAATAATAAATATGGTTGATATACTATAAATATACATGGAGAAGTTTCGTAAGAATGTATGGGGAAAAGAGTTGAGTAGAAAGAAGAAATATTACATTGAGGAATTCAACCCTACATGTGATCTACAAGAAAAAGAGTTTATTGGAGCTAGCATTTTGTGGAGGGCCAAGGTTTTTGTTCAATTAAGGACAATACAATCTACGCATGTACCCATGTGAGACAAAAATGGCCTTGAGTAAGCCATGCAAAACATCACTAAGACTCACACAGCTGTGGAAATACTAACTCGTCGACATTCTCTTGGTGATCGATGGTGGCGAACTGATGCCAAGCTTGGCAGTTTGTTATGGTGTCCGTGTACTCTGTGGTGACATCCTTCTAAAAGTGAACTCTTGCCTCTGTTGCATCCGGGTATAGTGATTTGGCACCTCTCGAACTCATCATATAGCATGCGCATCATGGCCTTGAGTGCAACCGGACCAGCGACATACTGGTGCATTTTGTCCGCGCTCATCTGCAAATCTGCGTTGGTGGCTATGCGCATCAACCGCTCGAAGTACATGTCCATCTCCAGTCGGGTTTGCTTCTTTGCTTTCACCTCGGTGAGTGTGTCAATCGATGGGATCACATGGGTGCGCACAATGACATCCATGCTCCTAAAAACTCATGCGTGTGAACCCTGTAAGTTGGTGATGAGCTATGGGAGTTCCTCATAGTTCCGTATCTGACTCTAGATGTGTGCCTTCAACTCCATTGCCTTTGGCTTCATCATCTTTGGCCAAGTACAACGGAGCTTCATTATACCTCAATGTCCATATCTCCATGTGATCTAAAACAATGTGTATGTCTATCAAGATGTGTGCTCTCCTAGCACAGTGCTGCTACCAACCATTAAGATGGACAACTGACTTATGCATGGTGACAAACTTGAAGTACAACTTCTGCATGATTATCTCGAGAAACGATACGTCATCAAGTATTTCTTTCTTCAACTCTTCTCTAGCAGATGTTGTAGCTTGCTTTTCTTTCTTCTTGGCCACTTGCAACTCCTTAACCATGCACTCGTCCTCAACTATCAAGAATCTCACACTTGATCTTGTGGCTTTGGCATATGTCTTTATAGCATCAGCCAATGTAGCTGGATATTTGCGCAATCAGACACGATCACTCATTCCTGAAAATACGCAGGAGACACATGGACATTCGGAGTGGGCACTTTGCGCGACTGCACAACTCTGTGTTGTGACTCGTCGAATGATATGTTGTGCACGTCTGCTTCCATATTGTCCTCGAGGATTTCAGTGTCTCCTTGATCACTTGGGACTTGCTCTGCTGCCAGATCTGGTGAAGCCGGTGGAGCAACCTCTTGGTCCTTGGGCATGAGGTCCGTATCCTGATCTTGCTCTGGTTGAACCACATTCCTGTCCATCTATTCTAACATATGTTCAATCTCCTAAACAAAGTCCTGCTCCTGCGACTGCTCACCCTATTTGTGATCTGCCAGTTGTTCTGATGAATGAATACCCTGTATTGGCTCAGTTTCATCAATGTGTGCATGTTGTACCTCCTGTTGTTCCTGTTTATGTTGCGCTTCCTTTTCTCTTCTACGCGGCTCTTGTTCTTCCCTTAGTTGTTGCTTCAAATCCTGCAACTTCTTCTCTGCCTCCAATTTTTTCTTCTCCCTCTGTCCAACTCGTCATATAGCATGCGAATCATGGTCTTGAGTGCAACCAGACCAACGACATACTGGTGCATAGTGTCTGCACTCATCTACAAATCCGCACTGGTGGCTATGCACATCAATTGCTCGAAGTAGATGTCCAGCTCCAATCGGACTTGGTTCTTCGATTTTGCCTCGGTGAGTGTGTCAATGGATGGGATCGCATGGGTGCACACAATGACATCCATGCTCCTAAACACCCATGCATGTGAAGCCTGTAAGCTGGTGATGAGCTGTGGGAGTTCCTCATAGTTTTGTATCTGACTCTAGATGTGTGCCTTCAACTCCATTACATTTTTCTTCATCATCTTTGGCAAGAACAATGGGGCTCCCTTATACCTCATTGTCCATATCTGCATGTGATCGACAACAGTGTGTATGTCTGTCAAGATGCGTGCTCTCCTAGCACAATGATGCTACCAACCATTAAGATGGACAACTAACTTATGCAAGGTGATGAACTTGAAGTACAACTTCCGCATGATTGTCACGAGAGACAATACGTCATCAAGTATTGCTTTCTTCAACTCTACTCTGGCGGATGTTGTAGCTTGCTTTTCTTTCTTCTTGGCCGCTTGCAACTCCTTAGCCATGCGCTCATTCTCAGCTATCAAGAATCTCACAATTTAGCTAGTGGCTTTGGCATATTCCTTTGTAGCATCAGCCAATGCGGATGGATGTTTGCACACGTCAAACACGACCACTTATTCCTGAAAATGTGCAAGAGATACATGGACATTTGGAGTGGGCACTCTGTGTGACTGCACAACTTTGTGTTGTGACTCGTCGAAGGATATGTTGTGCACATCTACTTACGAATTGTCCTCAAGGATTTCAGTGTCTCCTTGATCACTTAGGACTTGCTCTACTCCTGGATCTAGTGAAGTCGGTGGATTGACCTCTTGGTCCTTGGGAACGAGGTCCATAGCATGATCTTTCTCTAGTTGAACCACATCTGTGTCCATCTGTTCCAACATTTGTACAATCTCCTAAAAAAAGTCCTGCTCCTGTGACTGCCCACCATGTTTGCTATTTTTCAGTTGTTCTGATGAATGAATAACTTGTATTTGCGCAGTTTCATCAATGTGAGCATGTAGCGCCTCCTATTGTTCTTGTTCCTATTGCGTTTCCTTCTCTCTCCTGCGCAGCTCTTGTTCTTCCCTTAGTTGTTTCTTCAACTCCTACAACTTCCTCTCTACTTCCTCCAATTTTTGCTTCTCCCTCTGTCTTTGTGCAATCCTTCTGTTGCATTGTTGGCTTGTTGGGGCCTGACCCCAGTTCAGAGTGATTTATCCAAACAAATCCTGGTACTACTCGCCCTTTCGGCAATAGTCCATGGAGCGTGGACTGAGGTATCACCCGAAGTAGTATGGGAGGGTGCAAGAACCAAGTTTCCACACCCTGGAGATGTCTGATGAGTTCAAGTGGTCCGCGGTTCGACCCTGTGCGCACGTCGCTACACGCACTTTCCCATACCTCGTAGCCTAAGATGTTTCCTTCGCGTAGCCCTACTTGGGGGTCGAACGTTGTTATTACCCCAGTCCTTACTAGTATTCCAATGTTAGTTTATAATTTTAGCCTACTTGTGTGCTTTAAGTTATACTTAACAACATAAATCGTTCATACAGGTGCGCGCAGTAAATAACCAGTATATTTGTAATTTACATAAAACATGCATTAACCCCATAAAAAATACATAGAATTAAGATAAAATTTATCTTTATTAATCTCTTTCTCGGTTACATACTCGACTCCACCCTGCGCACTTAGTTGCATGGGTCCGCGCACTCAGCTGCGGACTACTAGGCCTCTGCGCACTCAGCTGCAGAGCCTTCTCCTACTCTACGACTCAAAGACACACTTAGTCACTTAGACTCTTTCTTCTCTCTACTACTTCGCTATCTTCATTGCCTTCTTTTACAATTAGAGCCTTGCTCTATTTATACAATCCCATGGTCCGCAGACCATGGGCAAGCCGACATTACATTACAAAACTAGGGCGGACAACCCTGTGACTCTATCATACATTTTGCGCTCCACGCCCGCAATTACCATAGTCTTTACAATAATATCAGGTCAAAACTTGGGCTTTGAGCCCCAAAACATCCCTTGGGAGGATTCCATGCCCAACAGACCCCCAACACAAACATCGTGACTCGCCCTCAAGTCACTCTGTCACCATGGCGATCTTTGCACGGAGTCATTCCAATTAGTCGCAAACTATGCTGAGGTCAGCAACGCACTGAGATGCTACTTGTTGGATATGTTGCATCCGTTGTTCTGAGACCTTTGTGTCCAGAGTGCTTCTCTGCATCAATGCGTACATCCCCTGTATATGCGTGAGCTTTCCTTCGATGGATGTCCTGATAGTGAAAGCCTCATCAATCCAAGGCTAGACAAGCACTTTTAGAACTGCCTCCTTATGTCGAGCCGCGTCCACCTGCTCCTTTAGTGCCTTAGCCCGCTGCATCCTCGCAAGACGCTAGGTGAGGACCACTGTCTGCACAGTTCCTCGGACATTGTCATATTGCTATTGGAGTTCTTGTGCTTCTATTTCCAAGCGCTAGATGTTGGGGTCC
>APFE030406097.1:1499-19247 GCA_000404065.3 Pinus taeda
AGTTTTCTGTTATTGTGGATCTGGTTACCTGGGTGACTTACTGGTACTTGATGATCATTTGATATTTATGGATCCAGTTTGAAAATTTATGAAAAGTGGTCCTTGAAAGAAAAGAAGTAGGGGGTTGTAGCTCCCTTCCAAGAGAGATTGGAAAATGAGAGAGAGTTGTAGCTCTCTGCAGGTTGCAGCCTGCGTACTGGTAAAGGACTGCACCAGTACAAGACCATTTTAAAAGGAGTTTCTAATTTGAAAGAAGATAGAGACATATTGCAGCAGGTGGTTTTCACCCACATTGGGTTTCCACCTTATATTTGGTGTTCTTTGATGTGACTATCTATTTTTCTTGCTCATTATTTTATGGTATTGATATGCAAAAATAATTCAAAGTGTACAAAAGGAAGATTTGTTAAAAGAACTAGATAATACTGATTCACCCCCCCTCTCAGTATTATTTTCAACACATTGTACTCTCGATTTTTGTCTCCAGAATATCTGCTCTTGCTGGCATCTATTTTCCCATTCCTGTTGAAGAGAGTGAGATTGCATTTTCCTTTCCTCGTTAAAGCCATCTATAATGAGGATCTGATTAATTCCTTATAGTTTTTGTTCAACTTCTCTTTTGGATTTGAAAATATTTCCAAGCTAATTTTTGTTCCATTTTTTAAGCCTAAGTTTGATGTGTTTTAGTCTCTATTGTAGTAGGAACATCTTCATGCCTTGAACAAGCATGTCTTCCACCCACCATTTTCTAATATTATTAATGAAGTCAGGGTGAGTGAGCCAGAAACTTTCAAACCTGAAAGGTTTGTTCCTCAGAGTGCCTATAAAAGAAGCTTCAAGCTGGATAGGCCAGTGATCTGAGCCTCCAAAAGGAAGAATTAATGCAGTCAAGTCAAGGCCAGTGAGAAGGAGATCCTCTAAGATTATGAATCTATCTGGTTTAGAGGCAACTTGAGAAACCCCTCCCCTCTTATTGCTTCAGGTGAAGCTACCATTTATTGTCTCTGTATCCACTAGCCTCATGTAATTTATGATGTTTTGGAAGGCAATGGAGTCTCTGCCTAGTATTTTTGTCCCACCTTTTCTTTCTGTAAGAGATCTTATCATATTAAAGTCCCCCCCAGAATCCAGGGCATAACAGGATGTATCTTTCTCAACTCCTCCAGTGAGGTGAGAAGCCTAAGTTTATCTTCAAGTTTTTGAGGACCATAGACATTTGAGATCATATAGAGTTCCTTGTCACCCAAAGGTTGGATCACCATCGAAAGGTAGTTCCTGGATGCTTCAACATCCAGGATTCTAAGTTTCTGGGGATTACAAAGAGTGAGAATCCCTCCTGCTGTGTTGTTTGCTTTATCTTCAAGATATTCATATTTAATGTTCCATTTGCTATGTATCTCTCCGACTTTATGTATTGAACATTTTTTTTCCTGAATAAACACCATATCTAGTTTTTCTTCCTTTACTGTATTGCTAAGATTTCTTTGTTTTCTTTTTCTTCCTAGACCCCTAATGTTCTAGGTTGTGAGCTTCATTATGAAAGGTTTGTAAATGAGTAACTGGTAATATCTTTCATCTTTCCTGAGTTAATCATGAGTTTCCCACACTCTGTCACTAGCTCATTTTGTTTCTTCCTTCCTCTTTTCTTGCCTGGTTTCTTGGAAGAGTGTCCTAGTGTTACCTCCATTAGTTTTACCCCTCTATTTTCCTGGCTATCATGGTTCCTTTATACTCCAAAACCCTTTTCTTGAGATCACTAGAGGAAGAGCTATTGCACTCTGTCAAAATCCTCTTGTGGTAGGGAATCAACCCCTTTGGTGGTTCCCTCCTCCAGGACCTTTTCTAGATCGAGATTCTCCCTCTCAAGAATCTCCTATAGTTCATGTTCCTCTATACCAACTTCACTTGGGGTCATCTCATGGTCCCTACCAAGTTCCATAGTGCTTGGAAAATCCTCCTTTAGTTTCCTGTTCTCATGTATATCCTCCATGTTAGCATCTTTTTCCTTCTCTGTAGGATTATCCTCCGTTTCCCGGTTCATTCCATTATTCCCATCTTCTTCTTCTAAAATCCTGAAATTTTTATGACTTGGTTGCTTTTCCTTGTTAGTTTTCTTTTGGTACTTTTTTCCTCCTTTCCCTTTTCCTCCCACCTTGGTAATGCCTGCAGAATATTTGCTTGTGTTGGTTTTCATATTGTCCTCCAGTTTGTTTAGTGTGTAGTCTCTGAAGAGGTGCCCATGTTCACGACATTTACAAAATTTGAATGGGACATGTTCGTAGTCCACTGCCTAAACCCATTCCTCATCATATACTTCTAGAATGATTTCATCCGCAAGTGCTCATGATAGGTCCGTTTCTACACATATGCGCGCGAAGGGGGTGTATTTTCCTCGTAGAGTCACATCTGATATTCTTATAAAATGAACTAATTTATTGCTTATGGATTTTAATGATTTTGGCAGCCAATAATCTAAAGGTAGGGAGTAGAGTCTTATCCATACCGGTAGTGATGTGAATGTTTCTCATTTCGGGACAAAATTCATCACCCATGGTCACATGTAGAGGCCTGCAGTAGCATAGAAATATGGTCCTCCTTCGAACACTCTATCTTTATCCTCTAGCTTTGTGAGCACCACTATGAAGAATCCCTTGGACCCAAGGAGAAGATTTATATCCCCCTTTCATTTCCAATGGTTTCTTATCCATGCATGCAAAACCTTCTCTGTTGGCCATATTCCCTTAAATTTGCATATAACCATGTATGCCTCCATGTGATCCCTGTGCACCTATAGCATTGGATCATTAAAATAAACCCTGGCTTTACAAAGTCCTGTCACAGTATTGTGCTCAGCTCTTCGGATGTTGTCTCCTATTCTCTTCTCTCCTTTGAATTCCTCATGATTCTCTTCCAGTACATGAGATTTGATGTTTTTTGGCTTTTTTGTGCTTATCTTCTCTGTTTCTCCCTCCATTGATTTATTAAATCAATTCAAACCAGCTTCCTTGCTTCTATTCACAACTACGTGATTGTAGGAGGGAGTGGAACTCCCCCTTCCTTGCCCCTCCATGGTTACGAGCACTAATTCCCTGTTCCAAACCCTCATTCAGCTTGCTCCCATCACTCCATCTGCCCTCTCACTCCCCCTCCTAGATGCATGGATTATAACTCATCAATTATCATCAACAAGTTTTACTGGAAAAACCCTGGTATATGTATGCAACTTTCACAAAAAGGACTAGTGTATGTATGCATTTTTCATACACAACACCCACATATCAATCTGCACAAAATGGAAACGACTTCGCAAAAAATATATGTGATTACTAAGAATCAGGTTTGCGTATGTTCGCAACTATCCCAAAACAAAACTGTGTACATATATAAAGAAGCTTCATTGCAATCGCAATTTCACTTTCCGTAACATTTACTATCAATACTACAAACTTTAGAATAAATCATTTCAATCACAATGTCATAGTTTCATCAATATAGACATTTGCAACAAGTAGATTAGTCAAGTATATATGTCAACATATTTCAGATATTTTAGATCTCAGTCTTCCTTGCTTGCTGGTGCATAGCTGTTTAAGATAAAATCATTCATAGACAACTCAATACTTGCACACATGACACTTTGATCACGTTCTCCTTATATAGCTTTAGCCTTAACAAATGCCTTGGTTATGATGTAATAATTATTTGACAGGATCAAATATCTGTTATCTCTCCAAATATTATGGGCCAATACCATGGTAATGACATATGGTATCAAAACACCATGGTGCAGAGTCTGTATGTGATTTTTCTTCACCAAACTTGTGGATGTACATGACCTTTCTGAATAGGATCCACATGTACTTTGCCAAATTTCATTTTTAACACACATATAACTCTAAGCTATCATTTCTTTGTCCATCATTGACGTCACATATGTAATAGCTTGCATAATCATCCCTCTATCATAATTTTGACATATTTATCAAGTAGGTTTCTATCAAGGGCAACACATTAGTCATAATTCCAACAATCTCTCCCTTTTGACTTGATGGTAACCACTTTGGTGTTCTATTATCACATGAAAATCCCTGCAAACACACTGGCATATAACAAGACTTCTCACTAAGAGTTTTTCTACAAGCACCAACCTTATCTACCCTTTTGACATCAAGGGCAAAGGGATGACCAATGTTGGATGAAGACTTCTCTCCCACTGTAGATCTGATCTACTAAAATTTATGACCATTCTTCTCGTTAGCATAAGTTGAACCTTCTAAAGATATTCAATAAATAACAAAACTTGATGATTTGACCAAACATGACCTTTCCTATAGCCAATGAATTATGACTACATCAATTCCCTAGCATAGTTGGGTTACATATTTGACCCACATTACATCAATTTCACAAAATAATATGATTACATACAAGGCATGGCTTTATCCCAACTTTAAATAAACATCTCAAAATTACATAGCATGACCCAATTTCCGATGCATAACTGAGTTTACAATGACTACATAATGGGACTTTACATGACATAGATAACCAAAACCATCACCTCAACAATGAGGTTGTAGGATCATGGTAGTAATCAACAACCACCATATACCATATAGGAACCTGCAACATGACTATTTGATAGCAAAATTATAGAAGTAACATGAACATCCTCACCAAGAAGTAAGATAGGGCATGGAAGCATTAATCTCTTCAACATCATCAAATAATAGCATACACATCCTCCTCATCAAGCATGTCAATAAATAAAATTTATAATTTGGAAAACATGAACTAGTGACATAATAACAACATATAGATCTCTACTAATAACAATAGAAATATATAGTGATTAATAAATATATGAAACAAGACATCCTTATGAAACCATAATTCAAAAAATGGATAATAGATGCTCCCCCTGAATCAACGTATTGCAAGAGACTAATGTCACAAACAGAATGCCAAAAATGATGAATGCATATAGGAGGGTACCCATAAATCTGTGCCATTTTTCATCAATCACTAAGATGTATACAGGTCTTTCTAACTCATAAAGTATGTATAAACATGATCGTCATTCACACCATCCACATATAGAAAGTAAACTATAGTAATTTACAGTCACGACTACCCCTCAACAAACATACATGTTACGAGAAATTAGCAGAGTGATGAAGAAGAAATCATTCCTAGCTTCTCTTTGAGATATTCAAAGGAATCATGTGGAGATCACACTGTAAATATATTTTCACCTTGTTCTCTTGAGGGAACATACTCTACTTTGACCTTTTGTTCAAGCACCTACTCTCTTAAAAAATGATATTTTATTAGAATGTGCTTGCTTTTTGAGTGCATGACAAGATTATTAGAAATACTTATGGCCCTAGTATTGTCACAGAGAACATGTACATGTTGTGGACAAATTCCTTGAATGTCTTGCAATGTTTGGATCATCCATAGAAGTTAAGTACTACAAGATGAAACATCAACTATTCTTCCTCAGGAGTAGATAAAGTGATGGATATTTGTTTCTTGTTAAACCATGAAACTGGGAGGGTCCCAAAGAGAATGCTCCTCCAATAGTACTCTTGGGATCATGAAGATTACCTGCCCAATTTAAATATATGTAAGAATGAAGTGAAAAGTCTACGTTTTTTGGGATAGTGTAGAGAAAAAATTGAGTTCCTTGCAGATACTTAAATATTCTCTTAATTCTTGGAGCTAATCTTCCTTAGGATTTTATTGAAATAATCCAACAATTCCAACTACATGAATAATATCTGGTGTTGTGCCTAAGATTTCATCCTATTACCATTGGCATGCATACAAGCTTGCAGTCTTCCATTCCATATTTCTTCAAAATCTATTTGAGGTTCTTGGTTTGGGAAAGAAAGATACCATCTTTAGATTGTTGAACTTGAATACCAAGGAAGCATGTTAGCTCACCAAGTTAAGACATAAAAAATTCTTACTACATAAATGAAGCAAATTCTTAAATCATAGATTCTACATTACTTCCAAATATGATGTCATATATATAGACAACAACTATGAAATGTTTGTTAGTATCAAATTTGATATGTAGGTTGCTATCTGTTGGTGCTTTCTTTTTGGTACCTATGGATGCTTCATCAATCACAAAATCTATGCATTCAACAATATTTTTAAGCCTTTTATTATAAAATTTATATCCCTTCATTCTAGAAGAGTATCTAAGAAGGATTCCTTCATCAGTTCTAGGTTCAAAATTTCCAAGCTTATCATGATTTTTATTTATGTAACATTTTCTTACAAAAATTATAAAGTATTTGAGAGTTGCACACTTACAAAAACATAGTTCATGTGGAGTTTTATCACCGTTTACTCGAACAAGAGATTTTTAAATTATATTCACAATTGTATGTGCTTCTACCCCCCATAATGTTTGAGGTGCGCTTGACTGATTAAGCATGGTATGTGTCATTTGTTGGAGTGTTTTGTTAATTCTCTCCGCCACTCCATTTTTTTAAAGAGTTTTATCTATAGAAAACTGTCTTTTGATTCCATTATGTTCACATAAATTAAAAAACTCATATGCTATAAACTCTCCTCCTCTATCACATCTAAGACATTTTATTTTCAAATCTAACACATTTTTTACTAGAGCCTTCAACACCTTAAATCCATCAAATGCTTCATCTTTATGTTTTAATAAGCTAACCCAACACATTCCTGTAAAATCATCAATCGATAATATGAAGTATTGTTGACCATGAGAAGACTTCTCTCTCATAGTACCACACAAATGAGTATGAATAATTTCAAGTGGCTTACATGAAGTACCTTCTTTAGCATTAAATTGCACGCTAGTTTTCTTACCAAATTGACATGATTTGCATATGTTATTTTTAGCTAGAGGAATGTTGGGAAAGTCATTAACTGCTCCCATTATGCTTGATTGGTATAATTGAGAAAAGTTGAGGTGTCCCAATATTTTGTGCCAAAGCCAACTCTCGTCAGATTTTCTTAAGTAATAATGCTCTTGGCTGCCTTCCAAGACATAGACATTGTGTGGAGTTTGTGTTCCCTTTATTATGACCTTACCTACATCCAAATTTCTTAGAATGCAATTATTTGATATGAAAACAACTTGATTCCCTTGGTCACACATTTGACTAAAACTTAACAAGTTATGTCTTAATCCATAAAACAATTAAAAAATTTCCTTCTTTGATCTTTTCCTTTAACAACACAAATCCATTCCCTTTGATAGCAACAAGTGAGTTATTATTGAAAGTTACATTGTTTTCTTTCTTTATTTCATTAAAGGAGATAAGATTATCTTTGTCACATGTCATATGATTTGAAAATCCATTGTCAATATTCCATATATTTTATTCATCTCCTGCATACATATGTTGACCACAATTTTTAGAATTTGCAGTTCTATTTTTCCATACCTTGGGGGTTGTTGTCTTCTACTGATGCTGGTAAGATAGTCCTATTCTGATTCTACATTCAATTTCTTTATGACCAAATTTATTACAAATAGGACATTCACTTTCATATTAAAGAGGTGAGAAAACATTATAAGAAGATTTATTTGCCCTAACATCATTCTTTTGTTTTATTTCTTCTATAGTCATAATAGTTTTATAGAAAACAAAGTGAACATATTTGTGACCAAAATTGTGACAAGTGGAGCATTGACCATTGAGGTAGGAATACCTGGGAGTATAATAACTTCTTGAGTAACTTTCCTTTTGGTTATAGTAAAGTTGTTTTCTTTGAGAAGTATTTGATCCTTGATTCTTTTGCTGAGAACTAAAATTATGATATATACTTCCTTTTACTAGATTGGAGTAGCTTCTTATAATATTTTATAGTTTTTTATGATTCAACATTTGAATTATATGCAAGATTTGTTTTGATTAGTGGATAGAATTACACTTAGATGAATTCTTCTAAATTTTTATATCATTTAGAAAATCTAAGATTTGGAGGCCTATTTTTCTCATGTTCCTTTCTTTGACATATTATTTTAAGTTCTAATTCTTCATAGTGTCTTTCCTCTAGATCTAGTTTCTTCAAAACTTCTTTACCTAATTTATCTTCTTCTAGATGGAATTTTAGCCAAGTTATTTCTTCAACAAGAGTATTTTATTTATACATACAAATATCCTTTTCTTCTAGAGCATCCATAAAAACATGATTAGATTCATGTACACATTTTTCTTCAAATGCCATGAGTAATTGGCAATCTTGATTAGATTCATCACCCTCTTTATTGGAAGAATATTTACTATCTTCATGAGTATAAATTTTTTTATTGTTATCAAACCTTATTTTAACAATAAAAACATTTGAAAAGAAGCTCACCTCTAAAATTTCCAGTTCCAACCTAAAGTCTTCACAAAATTTGCTTTTTCTTTATATGAAATGTAACCTATTTCCTTAAGCTCTTATTTTGCCATTCCTTTGTATGTAGCTTTTAATGCTTCTTCTCTTATATCTAATGGACCCATTTTTCTCATTTCATAAGTTGTTAAAATCCTGTGGAGATGTTCAATAGTGATATTCTTAAAATCTTGCATTTCTTCAATGACAGAGACTCTGGAATCAAACTTTGAAGTTAAAGATCTAAGAATTTTCTCAAGAACAATACAATATTTTATTTCGTCACCAATATTTCTCATTGAATTCATGATCTCATCTACTATAAAGAAAAAAATTACAAAAATTTCATCATCATGCATTCTGAGAGTCTCATAAGAATCACATAAATGCAAACAAATAAAGTATATGAATCGCAATGCCTCACACATATAACTCTAGAATTAACTATCCTTGAGCCAAACTGGAACAACTAACAGGAATTTGAACCAATTTATAGGAAGGAACCCTGACTCCTTTCCTGAAATTGATACACACTCCATTAAATTGTAAAGAAGAGCTAGTATGCCAATGAATTTCACTTTAAAGGCAAACAAACCAGAATAGTAAACAAGGAGAATCAACTCTCAGGAAACAAACTCCATTGTGGTTAGAAGATCGAAAATTAATGAGACCAACCTGGAATCATCCAAACGAAAATTAGAGTGAAATAATCCAGGTCGCATCTGGTATGAGACCAAGCGAACAACCAGTACCAACTATAGTTGTAATGAAACATAGGGGAAGATCTCAGAGTTAAACCAGAATTCACAAACAATAGGAATTACAGTAAATACAAATCCCAAACATGGAAACAGAGATGCAGACAATGGATAATAATAATAAAAAAAATGAAAACAGAGAAAACCTTTACCTGGTGGGAGAATTCGAAGCAGAGTCATGTTCGACCTGCCTAAGAAGAGAGGAAGAGCAGTCGAGTAATGTTGGTACAATGAAATGGGATCCATAGAGTACATTAGAAACCATGTTGAGCATAGCATAGCAGGAAAACTTGGGTGCTACCTAAGAAGAGAGGAAAAGCAGTCGAGTAAAGTCGGTACAGTGAAATGGGATCGAGAGAGGTCATTAGAAACCATGTTGAGCGTAGCATAGGAGGAAAACTTGGGCACTGTAGACAGGAGAGGTGGAAGACAAGAGGAATGATTTTGCTACCCTAGACGATACCATGTGTTTCCTTTGCACTGTGAACACCACAACAAATATGTTAAAAATGTAATTTCACCTAACGCGTAATTTATTTCCAGCAAAACCATTCAGGAAAACCGTCAACCTTCATCGGATTGCTTTTGCTTAGCAAGTGGTTTTCATACAAACTCACCCGATGCAATAATACTTTGCCACGCGTCAAATGTACTTTCAGCAAAACCACTTTCCATCGGGACGTAAAGTTCGGTTGAAAAGGCTCTCCCGATATTGTTATGTACCGTGCGATTGCGAGGATGACTGTCCACCGTCGATCAAGTCAAAACTGCGTACAGGTCTGCAAGGCATGGAGATTGCGTGGAGTAAAATAAATTTTTTGGTTGACTGTGGTAAAATATAAATGAAAGTAAATGTGTTCGTAGATTGTAGGTAAAAGATTTTAATTTTAATGTTTTTTTTACCTACGGAGGTATGGGCATAGCATATAGTTTTTATTTATATTGTTTTTAATTATTCACGGGAGTATGATAGGTAAAAAGTGTGAAAGTATGTATGTAAGTTTTTTTTGTTAAGAAAACAGAGGGAAGCAGCGAGCAGGCGAAAAACACACACAGTAGTGTGAATGTAAGAGTGGACTTATGTAATGGAATGAAAAATGCATAGGAATTCGAGGTAAAAATATTTGCAGCAGAGCATATGTAAGGGATTTCTTTTACAGCAGTAAATCCATGTAATTTTTGTTTTCACACATCAGTGAATGTAAAAGAAATTTTTACACACAGTGGTGTAAAATTTCAAAAGGAGACAGAGTAATTTCTTTTGAAGTTCTTGGTGAATCCCTCTGAGTAAAAGAGGATGAATTTTGTATCAGTCTTTTATTAATGAATACAAAGTGTTTTTTTATGTGTGAGAAAATATGTGTCTTCTTAGAAATTAGTTATAACTTCCCTGTGTTAAAGATCCCGTGGAGAAAAACAGAGCATTGTCTCTGTGTTTAGTTTATTTTGTTTTTGGAATTTTACCAGAAAAATTCCCAACAGTGGTATCAGAGCTTGTTCAGGTTCTTTGAAGGTGTCAAAGAAGCTGAAGGAAGGAGTTTTTTGCTACAACAATTTCTCAGCAGAGTGAAGACAGTCAAGAAAGGATCCAGGTATTTCACAAGTTAGTTTTTGTGTTGGTGTTGAATAAACAGTCAGTTATTTTAAAACATAGAATCAAGTATTTGAATCATAGTTTAGAGAGCAAGAATGGCTAGCAGCAGCACTAGCATGGGCATGTTTAATACTCAGCTCCCACAGTTTAATGGGAAAAACTATGACTATTGGGCAATAACCATGAGAGCCCTGTTTGCCTCACAAGAATAGGTTAACTCAAGCAGGGAAAGATCTATTGAAGAGTAATAGGAAGAAGGATTCAAAAGCCCTTGTATTTTTGTATCAAGCAGTGGACCAGAGTGTGTTTCCAAGGATAGTAGCAGCTAAGACATCCAAAGAAGCATGGCAAACCCTCAAAACAACCTATCAAGGCATGGAGAAAGTGAAGACAACAAAACTATAGTTGCTGAGGAGAGATTTTGAAAATCTTTGCATGAAGGAGTCAGACAATATTGACTCATTCTTCACACATGTGATTGGTCTGGTCACACAAATAAGGACTCATGGAGAAGTTCTTGAAGAAAGGAGGATTGTGGAAAAACTATTGAGGATCCTGCCCTCAAAGTTTGATGTGATTGTCACCACAATAGAAGAGACAAAGGATCTCTCAAACTTCTCAATTGATGAGCTACATGCATCACTGATAACACATGAGCAGAGGTTGAGTAGAAATGAAAACCCATCTCTAGAGCAAGCCTTCAAGACCCAGATGTCCTTTGGAAGAGGAAGAGGTCAAGGTAGAGGAAACAAGAGAGGAAGAGGTAGAAGCCAAAACAGAGGTGGAAGAAACAGTGCAGCAAATGCTCAAGGAAGAGGCAGCAACCAAATCAGAACCAAGGCCAAGGCAGCAGTTGAAAAAGTGGACAACATCATGCTCAAGGACAAAGGTATGAAAAATCCAATGTCCAATGTTATTATTGTAAAAACTATGGGCACTATACCAGTGAATGTAGGAAGAAGCAGCATGATATGAATAATAGATCTAATGCAAATATCACTAGAGAAAATATCAGCCAAGATAATGTGCTATTAGCTTGTAATATGGCTGAAACAAACAGTGATGATATATGGTTTCTAGATTTCGGTTGCAGCAACCATATGATAGGAAACATAGCCCTGTTTTCCAATTTAGATCAAAATGTGAAATCACAAGTCACACTTGGGACTGATAGTAAAATTTCTATTATGGGAAAAGGGGAAGTTAAAATATTTACAAAGAAGGGTGAAAAGAAAACCATATCAGATGTCTATTATGTTCCTGGAATGAAATGTAACCTCTTAAGCATTGGGCAGCTTGTTCAAAAGGGGTACAATGTTTTCTTTGTAAATGATGTATGCACCATCATGGATAGAGCACCTAGCAAAAGATGTATTGCTGAAGTGAAGATGACGAGGAACAAGATGTTCCCTCTTAAAATAAGGGCAGATTTGAAAAACAAAGAAGTAATTGCAGCAGTTACCCAAGAGGCTTTCCAAAGCATACCAAAGGATGAAAATTGGTTGTGGCACTTGAGATTTGGACATCTCAACTTTGGAGGTCTTAATTTGTTGAGCAGAAAAGGGATGGTAAGAGGATTACCATTGATAGAGAAACCGAACAACCTTTGTGAAGATTGTATCTTGGGGAAACAACACAAAGAAAGTTTTCCATCAGGGAAAAGCATAGGGGCAAAAGCATCCTTAGAAATTGTCCACTTAAATTTATGTGGACCGATGCAAACTCCATCACTAGTAGGCAGCCAATATTTTCTAACATTCACTGATGATTTCACTAGAAAAACTTGGATCTATTATCTTAAGAACAAAAGTGAAGTGTTTGAAAAATTCCGAAATTTCAAAGCACTTGTAGAAAACCAAAGTGGGCTGCATATCAAAGTCTTGAGAACTGGCAGAGGAGGTGAGTATATCTCCAAAGAATTCCTACGGTTTTGTAGAGAAAATGGAATTCATAAGCAGTTTACAGCTAGGTACACTTCGCAGCAAAATGGAGTTGCTGAAAGAAAGAATAGGACAATCATGGATATGGTGAGGAGCATGTTGAAGGCAAAACATTTGCCAAATGATTATTGGGCTGAAACTGTACACTGTGCAGTGTATATTTTGAATAGGTGTCCTACAAAAGCAGTGATGAACAGAGTACCAGAAGAAGCATGGAGTGGGAGAAAGCAAGGAGTCACTCACATGAAAGTTTTTGGATGTGTGGCTTATGCACACATTCCAGATTAGCTAAGGAGGAAGTTGGATAGCAAAGGGGAGAAATGTATTTTCATTGGATACAGTGAGAAATCCAAAGCTTACAAGTTGTATATCCCATCTACCAAGAAGTTTTTTGTGAGAAGAGATGTTTAGTTCATTGAGGAGGAAGCTTGGGATGGAAGCATAGAGAAAACAATTAATGTAAAAAACTATTTGTCTCATGATGAAGATGATGAGGAGATGGCTGAAATACATCCCCAAACAGCGACGCCAACACAAGGACAACAAGGAACACCTTTGAGGATAAATGAGAGTGCTTCTCCAAGCACACCACAAGGAGGAGATTCAAGTGCATCTTCAAGCACTTGCACACCAAATGAAAGAGGTAAAAAGTTTAGAAACTTAAGTGACATTTATGATGAAGGAATGAATTCCTTATTTGCTTTGTATTGTCATGTTAATGACCCTATTCATTTCGAAGATGCTATTAAGGATAGGAAATGGATAGAAGCTATGGATGAGGAGATGAATTCCATAGAAAGAAACAAGACATGGGATTTGGTTGAGCTACCAAAAGGTAAAGAAGTCATTGGAGTCAAATGGGTCCACAAGACCAAGAGTAATGTTGAAGGAAAAATAGAAAGACACAAGGCAAGACTTGTTGTCAAAGGGTACAAGCAGCAGTATGAGAGAGACTATGAGGAGACTTTCGCACCGGTTGCAAGAATTGAAACCATGAGAGCAATGCTATCTATAGCAGCACAAAACAAGTGGAAAGTTTACAAAATGGATGTGAAGTCAGCATTCCTGAATGGAGTATTAATGGAAGAGGTTTATATTGAGCAACCTCTAGGCTATGAGAAGAAAGGCCAAGAACACAAAGTGTGCAGATTGAAGAAAGCTCTTTATGGGTTGAAGCAAGCGCCAAGAGCATGGTATAGCAGGATAGATTCCTACCTACAGGAAAATGGATTTGAAAAATGTGAGGGATAACCCACCCTCTACATCAAAGAAAATGATGGTAAAAGTTTAATTTTTGTGTTGTATGTTGATGATGTTATTTTCACAGGTAATGATGATCATCTCATTGAAAACTTCAAAACAGTCATGAAAGAGGAATTTGAGATGAATGACATGGGTTTACTGAGATACTTCTTAGGAATAGAGGTAGATCAAAATGAAAATGGGATTTTTATCTCACAGGCGAAATATGTGAATGAAGTATTGGAAAGATTTAATATGTAGGACAACAAGGCAGCAATCACTCCCATAGTGATGGGATTAAAACTCAGCAAAGAGGACAGCAGCAAGGATTTTGATCCTAGCTTGTACAAGAGCATAGTTGGCAGCCTAATGTATTTAACTGCAACTAGACCTGACATAATGTTTGCTGTTAGTTTAATTTCCAGATTCATGGAGAGGCCAAAATAAGCACATTGGCAGGTAGCAAAAAGAATTCTGAGGTATGTCAAAGGTACTAAAATGTTTGGCATTTTATATATCGTCTAAGAATGTTCAGATTTAGTTGGATACACTGATAGTGATTGGGCTAGAAGTGTAGACGATTAGAAAAGCACTTCCGGTTATGTCTTTCACATGGGTTCAGGAGCCATTTCATGGGCTTCTAAGAAACAGCCTATCATGGCGTTGTCTACAGCAGAGGCAGAATATGTGGCAGCTACAGTAGCAACATGTCAAGCAGTTTGAATGAGAAGGATGTTAAGGAGCTTATGCCAAAAGCAGGCAAAAGCAACAGTGATTTTTTGTGACAATAACTCAGTAATTACATTATCAAAGAATTCAGTGTTTCATAAGAGAACGAAACATATTGACACAAGGTTTCACTACATTAGGGAATTGGTAAGCAATGGAGAAATTGTCTTAGAATATTGCAGGACTCAGGAACAGGTTGCAGACATTTTGACAAAGCCATTGGACTAGAAAAGCTTTGAATTTTTGAGAAAGTGTCTGGGTATGACTGAATGCCCAGTAGTTGAAATTAAAGGGGAGTGTTAAAAATGTAATTTCACCTGCCGCGTAATTTATTTCCAGCAAAACCATTCAGGAAAACCGCCAACCTTCATCGGACCGCTTTTGCTCAGCAAGTGGTTTTCGTACAAACTCACCCAATGCAATAATATTTTGCCACGTGTCAAATGTACTTTCAGCAAAACCACTTTCCATCGGGACGTAAAGTTCGGTTGAAAAGGCTCTCCTGATATTGTTATGAACCGTGAGATTGCGAGGATGACTGTCCACCATCGATCAAGTCAAAGCTGCGTACAAGTCTGCAGGGCATGGAGATTGCGTGGAGTAATAAATTTTTTGGTTGACTACGGTAAAATATAAATGAAATTAAATGTGTTCGTAGATTGTAGGTAAAAGATTTTAATTTTAATGTTTTTTTTAACCTACGGAGGTATGGGCATAGCATATAGTTTTTAATTATATTGTTTTTAATTATTCACGGGAGTATGATAGGTAAAATGTGTGAAAGTATGCATGTAAGTTTTTTTGTTAAGAAAACAGAGGGAAGCAGCGCGCAGGTGAAAAACACACACATCACGCAGGTGAAAAACACACACATCAGTGTGAATGTAAGAGTGGACTTATGTAATGGAATGAAAAATGCATAGGAATTCGAGGTAAAAATATTTGCAACAGAACATATGTAAGGGATTTCTTTTACAACAGTAATTCCATGTAATTTTTGTTTTCACACAGTAGTGAATGTAAAAGAAATTTTTACACACAGTGGTGTAAAATTTCAAAAGGAGGTAGAGTAATTTCTTTTGAGGTTCTTGGTGAATCCCTCTGAGTGAAAGAGGATGAATTTTGTATCAGTCTTTTATTAATGAATACAAAGTGTTTTTTTTATATGTGAGAAAATATTTGTCTTCTCAAAAATCAGTTATAACTTCCCTGTGTTAAAGATCTTGTGGATAAAAACAGAGCATTGTATCCGTGTTCAGTTTATTTTGTTTTGGGAATTTTACCCGAAAAATTCCCAACAAAATAGACATGTGTGAAGCCATAAACTCGAGGTCATCAAATTACTGAGAATACAAATATAATGTCACAACTATCCTTACCTTACTCTGTGTCAAAAGGATATAGAGAAAGTCGACGTTGTTCCATTGACCCAGATGATGCTTGTCTTACCTTTGGTATTCATGACATGCCAAGGAAAAAGGATTGAACCAGAATCATGAACCAATGATGCTAAACTTGAGCAAAGCCCTGGGATAATGTGTGCTTGAAACCCGAGTGCCAAACCTTTCCACTGTGGTGCCAAACAAAAACAGATAGGGGTGGCATCATGAAGGGTAGGGGTGCAAGTGAGAGCATGGGGTCTGGGCGAAGAAACATTGCTGCTGTCAAAGAGAAAACATAATAGGATAAATGTGATAAAATGAGAATTTGAGGCACCAAGGGTAGCTACGGTTAGGAGGAAGCAATCTGAGCCATGGATGAGAGGCCGATGGATAGAAACTACAGATGGCACCTTAAGAAAATAAACATGGATACCTGATCCTTGATCTAACCCACCAACATGGACTAATCTGACATGGAGGTTGATCAATTTCTTATGAGCTGATAGTCGGATGAAGGTCAAGTGCATAGGGTCACGTGGAGCACCAGTGTGGAAAGGACGGAGGGGTAGGTACATTTCCAACCCACTCCAAATATCACAGTTAATATTGGCATTAAGTTGATTACCTCGCTGAGCCTTCACGACAGCAAAACCAATACTCACCTTGGATAGGGTAATGGTGTAGTTACTTCTCCGTAGGTAGATAATTGTATGTAGTTCTACATTAACGATGGAGAAGGGTCAGGCATTGGCATGGAAAGGGTGCTAGTCACCATATTATACACTTTCCATGCTTAGGTTATATCAGATGGGATAATGAATAAAATAAACATATATACATCGATGATGGTATACCAAGATAATGAATAAAATAAACATATATGCATCGATGATGGTATACCAAGAGGAATAAAAAGGTATTATAAAGCATGCACATATTTATGCAATGAGTAAAAAGAAGATAAAATTTGTAAGCTGATTATGTCAGGACTTGAACACCCTCATCAATCACTACGGGATGAAATCCTAAGAATAATGTTTTTTTTTTTTACAGTTTGATATGTTTAGTTGAGTTACATTAGAGAATCTATGCACCATGTCTCATTCTCTAATTTCTAATTATACAATATATTAAAGATGTATTTTTGGATTTTGTAAAAAGGAATATTGGAAGAAAAATATAGAACACTTGAATGAAATAGTTACATTTAATTTCATTTGTATATGTACTATGAGACATGACAAGATTTTTTCAATTGAATGTTTGCTATTGAAAATCCAACAATTCTCTACTTTAAGAATGCCATTTTATTTGAATTTTTAATCCATTTTACTAAAAATATATCCCTTGGGATTTGTGAGAGAGTACTTGAAAACTACAAACCACTTATTAGATTGTGAAAATAGTGACATGGGAGAAATGAAATTGCTAGAATATCTCCAACAAATAGTTTAGAAATTGTATCACTTACTATATTATAATGGTAGTGACAAAAGGAGGAAAATGAGATTGGCAATGTACGAGTTTTAGAAGATAAGCATCATAACAAAATCTTTCAGAAAAATTCACATAGGAGATAAAATTTTCAAACCAACCAATTTGGTTCATCCTCAGTACAAGATGATGAATCAGATCTAGGCAATGCAATAAATAGATGAAGAGAGCAGCTAACTAGTTGTTAGAAAATAACAGCTAGTTTGACTAAAAATATTTATTTATTTATT
>APFE030406100.1:784-16156 GCA_000404065.3 Pinus taeda
TCCCATTATCACTTCCCTTGTCACTTTCACACAATTTCCCTAACAAAAATATCAAAAGCCCTAAAACCCTACCCCTATGCCTAAAATTCAATAAAATCTCCCTAAACCCTACCTCCTATCAAACCCCTGCAAATTATGATTATGTGATGATGTATATGTCACAATTCTTTCCCTAAATTCCCTTTTATATATATATTCCCTAAATCCCCTCAAAAGTTCCCCTCCCTAACATCTCCCTTGTGTCTTTTGTCCCCTTGGAGCAGCATTCAAATAGTCAAAACAACAGGTCATTTGAGCAGAAGCATCAATACATTTCAGCCATTTTTCTCTTGAAACCATGTCAGAAACCGAAACAGACTATGAGCAAAGTGATGACCGTGAGTCAACACCGGAGGTTGAGGTGCCAAGGAGGCCTCATAGGGGTGGTAAGGGTGGTCAGCATGTGAGAGAGGAGCCCACCTCTTTGGCCTATTTGCAAGCTTGTCCACTTGCAGTTACATGTTTCCGTCATCAATCATGCTATGGATATCGCGAGAGAATTTCCCAAATTCAGCACCACAGGGAATTGGTCCGCTTGTTTGTTTTTCATTTGCACAACGGGCATGTGAATCTTGCAGGGGTGGATTTTACATTGTCACCTGAGATTGTTGCTCAAGCAACATGGATACCCAATGTTGGAGAAGAGTGGAACAAGCGCCAGCTGTTGGACATATTCCAGTGTGAGCCCTACATTAAACCTGTATATATGAGGCACCTAATTGGTGTGTTTCCTTTCAAATTCTTGAGGGATGAGTATGCGCCCTTGATGAGGCTCATCATTCGCTATTTCACCTGTGAGGGCAGATTTTCATGTTTGTATTCGTATCATATCCGCTTGTTGATGCATTTCACACGGGTACGGATGATGAACATTCCTTTCTTCATGTGCCAGAATATTGAGAGGATGGTGCCCTTGGTGCAGAGAAAGAGCCCAGCACAGCAACACAGGAGCATCTACCATTATGCTTTGATGAAGATTGTGGTCATGCATCAGTTGGCCCAACAGGGTGTTCCATGGGAGGATTTCATCTCTTGAGATTTCTTCACAGCGCCACCACCCCCTGAGGTTGTTCATGAGGAGGGAGGACCTTCACAGCAGTATGACATCCCTGATCCCAGACATGTCAGCTCCCCTCCGTTGGTCACATATCAGAGAGGCCACAGGGCCTTATTTGCATCAGCTCGGCGAGTATTTTCTCCACATCAGGTGGAAGAGGTCTCGCCTTCTTCATCAGCACCGCGAGTGTTATCTCCACACCAGGTGGAAGGGGCCTCACTTCTGACAGTAGCACAGGTATCAGAGAGGGGAAATCAGCCCATGATTGAGGAGGGATTGTCAGGTGATCCAGATATTGACATCATTGATTTTGACACCCGTTCTCCTAGCTCAGAGCTTAAGGAGATCATTCAGCAACGGGAGGCTGAAAATCGCTTGTTGCAAGAAAAAAATAAAGATGGCACAATGGAAAATCACATATTTAGAGCAGCGCAATAAGAAATTAGAGGATGATCACACTCTCGATGAGTTGCGGAGGATCCATGAAGACCGCAACTTGGCTCATAAGAGACCCGGTGATTTGGTACCGATTGAGCGAGAGGCTATGCTTCTCCCGGTCAATGCTCATTTGGAGAGGTTTTTTTCCAAGGCTAACAAAGATAAGGACATGCTCTGGAACATGAAAAACCATTATTGGGCTCGAATGCACGTATGTAAGGCAAAAATGAAGGTGCTCAAAGGACGGTTGGCCAAGGCACTAAAACGAAGAAAAAGGCCCGATCCCCTCCAAATCTTGGCTGAGGCTTCCTTGAAGGAGCATGGTGCTAAATGACTTACCTTCTGCACAAATTTCAAAAAATTTTGAGTATTTTGGTCATTTGTGAATTTTTTGGGCAAAAAACAAGTTTTCTTCCCCAACGCGTAGCGCGCCGCGCGCTACCCTGAAGATGGGCAACTCCTTTTCATGAAAACTCAACATTTTTGGATTTGTCATGCAAAAATACACTTGCTCAGAAATTTCCAAGAAATTTCACCAATATTTGAGCCTCCAGAAGGTCAAAAAACAAGCAAAAAATGACTTTCTGCCACCTTTTTGACACACAGGAAGAAGTCTTGGGAGATTGCAATTTTGGAGGGGCAAATGGTCACCCAATTCAGAAATTCCACTTGGGTTGGAAAGTAGACATCTAGACCTTTCCAACAAGCCCACGTTTGCCTCATTTGGACACAGGAAAGTGCCTCACAAGCAGGCCCAAAGGCGCGCTACGCGTTGAGATTCAGGGCGCTACGCATCAGGCTATTTTCACAGAAATGCACCTACAGCTCAGCAAAACGCAGTTTTGACTAGGTTTGACTTTTTGGAGTGGATTTTGATCCTCCTTGATGTAAATGATTGTAATTTTTATGATACTTTGACACTTATTTATCCTTTTCTAGAAGATTCATTCATGAAATAGGCAAAAATTTAATGAATGAATTGGTTTTCCTAGCTTATAGAGGCAAGTTGTTTTGACTGCCTAGATTTTAGTGCTCAGTTTGGAATTGGTTGAAACAACTCCTAGGATAGTGAGATCGACCCCTAGAGGCAAGGAAAAATGTTAGATTGCCTATATTATGTACTTTCTTGGTCATTTTCATGGTTGGACTCTTGAGGGAGAAAGCTTCTATTGTATTACTCATTGTATCTCTGCATTTTTGGCAAAGGAAGAAAGACCAGGGTTTTGCAACACTTTTTGGGATTCCTGTGGTTACATGTATTGATGGTGTGTTTCTCTTTTTACTTGTAAGTTTGTTATGTGAATCATCTTCTTACTTTTTTCTTCTGCAAATTAGGCAAATGAAGTGTTAAGGTAGAATTCATGGTTGCTATGCTCTGCCTTTAAGTTTGCTTAATATCAATGTTTTCAGCTGTTTAAGGAGAATTCAAGGTGATTTCTTGCTCTCCTTAGCTCCTAACCAGTCATTCTCATCCATCCAAATCTTTCAAAGGCATCAATACAGTCTCCTACCTCGCCCCAAAGAACCCCCTGCGAAAACTGTGTCCAATCCCTGCACCCAAAATTGCCTTTCCCCAATTTTCCACCAAAACCCTAAAAATCCCAAATCAAACCTTTTTATCAGTTTACTAGCCTAAAATCAGTGTTCTTTATTGGTTATCTCTGCCTGTTGAAGATATTTTCCGAGATAGACCGGACAGAGCCCTCTCCTGCCCCGTAGGGCTAGCTACGAGGCTAAGTGGTTTGATGTTGCCTTGGAGTTTACCTTTTTCAGCCTCAGGTGAAATTTCAAGTGCTAACAGGTTCATTGCAAAACAAATGAATAGTTCAAAGTAGCCAATGGTCGTCCATGGAATCAATGTGGAAGAGTGACCTAATAAAAACATAAAAATCTACCAAGAACACTTTTAGGTTGTGATAACTCGTCCATTGAATCAATCTCGAAGGGTGATATAACAAATATATAAAATTTATAAGGGAACAATTTATGTTGAATAACTTGTAATTAGTTTTTTGGAGATGTAAAATGTACTTATTATAGGGTGAAATAACAAATATATGAAATCTATGAGGGGACACTTTATGTTGAATAACTTGTAATTAGTTTTTGGACGTGTAAAATGTATAAAATTGATAAGAGAACACTTCATGTTAAATAACTGGTAATTAGTTTTAAACATGTGTGTATTGTTGCAAGTGATTAAATGTGTGTTGTATGTAATTATAAATATTTTATATAGGATTGAAAATGTTTGGAAATTTAATTTAGTTTTGGAACTTATAAAACAATGTTATGAAGATTTAAATGGAGGCTTTTGTGAGTAGAACTATTTCAATATTTGTCTTCCAGATCCATCACATAAATGTATTGATTGCCAACGCATTTCAAACCAACAAATGTTGTTCATCATTAGGACGATTAGATGATGAACCACATTGGTTGGTTCGAAACGTGTCAGCAATCAATACATTTATGTGATTGATTTATAATACACATATTTAAAAAATGTTAAGAAGAGATGGAGGTGGCACCTGAAGTTTGGTATTGCATAGATGCTATTGCTGGTTGAGGCATTTTTTAAAAGCTTTTGTTGTGGTGTAAGGTTTATTGACAAAACGAAAATACTAAATGTTTTCTCTTATTTATATACACTACAACATCTGCTCCCTCTAGACTGCCTCTTGGTGCAATGATTTTTTTTAATCAAATTGTTTGTTCAATAATATACATTAGTGAACGATAAAATATTTTGATGTTAAGTTGATTAGTACAAACATATTGAATGAATGGATTTACAATGATGCAGTTTGGATTATTTTGTTGATAACTAGGTAATTATGTAGGTTGTGTTGTTGATATATTTTTTCTAGACATAAATTGTGTAGAGTTTTCAAATGGTTGATGTTTTGAGTGGACACTCCACCTATCGTTAGGGATATAGTTTTTTCGACATTTTAGTTCAAAGCTCTTAAAAAAATCTAGATAGTGTACATCCATAAGAATTGCATCAACAACATGATTAACAACTGTGAAAACCCACACATTCAAATTGTGTAGGTTGCTATAAGAAATATTATTGATTAAAGTTGTTTTCTTTGATAATGTATGCGAAGGGCATGTGATTGGGAATTGCCACTAAGTAGTGTTTGCAACAAGAAAATATTGCATAACAAAGATTTAAAGAAACTTGTCTAGAGTGCCCTGTATTCCCTAAATAATCCATCACTACCATGTGCAAGGTGCATTTTGACTTGAATTTCACTAAATATTTTTCTAGGTATACTTGTATGTATTTCTTCAAAAAATAAAGATCACGTCTTTGAAAAAATCAAAGAATAGAGGGTATTGGTGGAAAAGAAATGTGATAAACCTTTGAAATGTTTAAGGTTAGAGAATGAAGGAGAATTTATGGGCAACATCTTTGAATGTTATGTGTCACATAATGATATTTTTTCACATAGATATGTAAGTTACACACCTTAGTAGAATGGTGTTGTTAAAAGGAATAATTAGACCTTGGTGCTTCCCACCATTTGATTTAGCCCATAGGCGACCAAAATGCTTACATGAAACACATATTTCCAGCTTGTAAATGCTTCAAAGATGAAAAATGTAATACTTAGTAGTACTAATTCTCAAATTTTGTGTTGATAAATTCCTTTTGTTGTTCAATCCTTGTTGACGTAATCATGTTATCATGAGTTTTTAGCTTTAATGTGGCCTCTAATTGACTCAATAATTTGAGTTTCTCCCAAGTTGAGTCAGTCCTGCAACATTTACACATTTATTAACATCTTTCTTTAATTTCGGTAGAATAGTTCTCATTTCATTGTAGTATCCTAGCCAATAAGACAAAATAATAATCTAGGCATTAAAAAAATACTTATTTTGAAGTAACGTCAATTATCCAAATATTGGCATTATGCCAAGGAATTTTTTGCACTGGTTTTGGTCAATTGAGTTGTAATCACTTTGAATACTTGCATTTTTTTAGGCTCACACCTAAATGAAATTCCACTCTTTGATTTATCAAATTTATTATCTTAGTATCAAAATGTATGATTTGATGGTCGAATAAATTGGTTTTTGATCTCCTATTATGATTTTCTTCTAATTAATTGATTTCCAACCCTATTCCTTTGAATGCTATTATGGAAAATTTAACTTGTGTGGCCTGTTTCCAAACTATAAATGGATACAACTAATTTGATTTAGGGATTTTGTTCTTTTTATGAAATGTAAATGAAGTATGGATACCAAATTTGTTTTGAAGCCAATATATACAACATAATTGTTTAAAACATTATGAAAACTATATGCAATATGCAATACATAGATAAATGTAGAATCTTTCAGTTTTGTGTATATTGCATAATTCATAATTTTTTTTCCTATAATTCATAATTTGCACTATATTTTTTACTTCATTTGAAATATTCTAATTCAACATGTAAATGTTGGTGTCACTTGGCTAGATTTTGGCATGAAAATTGCTTATATAAATGTTTTTTGAACTTTGGGTTTTATGATTGCCCAAATTCACTTTCCTTTGGAATTATGGGGCATTGGAACGGATGCTTATTTTAATGGAGACAACATAGGAAAGGTTTTAGGTAATAGATTATAAATGATGATCTTTAGATACATGGTAGCTTCTCCGAATGGGAAATCAAAGTATTAAAGGGTATAGTAAGTTTTTAGTTTTACTTCTAAAATCTTGAGGAATTAGGATTGCCTAGAAGATACCTTGTCTAACATTCTAGCTAAGTTTCTCCTGAACAGAGCAACTAGATTCTTGATTGTTGACCTCAAGATATGTCTTGTTCTTCTATATGCAATTTTATTTTAATCAAAATGCATTTTAGTCTCCTAGTAAAAAAGAGAATGGTTGTTTATTTGATTTAATGAAAAATCTAAATTTTAGAAGGTTTATTTGCAAAATGAAAGTACTTGTTTGATGTTTTTTTTGGATTGGTTGAAAGATATTTTGATGGAAACAAACATTCCCCAACTCATGTCTAAAGTCAATGCCTTGGTTAGACAAATAATAATGTAAGGAAAGGTGGACATAAAAAAGGATTACACTTTCAATGCACTTGGATGTCAACATTGAAGAATTTTCATAGGTTACTCAAATATGTCATTTGCATTTGCATCTACATCCTGGTAATAATGTGAATTTTCAACTATCCTATACAAATTTTAATCCAAATTTGGTTGTTCACTTATCTCTAAATTGAATTATTTTGTACAAAAATTTTTGGTCTAAATTTAAAATTTAGGTTGGAAGTGTAACCTTACTCCTCTTCAGGTAAAATGATGTATGGGATCCAATGTTTCCTTATTCACCTTCTTGGTAACATTGTTGGAGTGATAACACTACTGGATCATATTCTGATTCTAATGTTGTTACCCTTGTCAAAATGTGCAATTACCCTTCTTCCTCTTTGTGATGTAAACCTTCTTGCTCAAATTGTGAATGATATTATTTCTGAAGTTTATTATACTTGCTCTTTTTGCTGATTTTAAAAATTTTGCTTGTGGGTAACAAATATAATATTTGGAATTAAAAAATATACACATGTAACATATTTTGTTTATCATTTATGGTTTGTGATAATTTGACGAAAATACATATGATATGTCATCTTCCAAAACTTCAAAAGTTGGTGATTGTTCATTGCAAGAAATTGGAGGAGTTTCCACGTATGGAATCATTGTTATCTTCAAGGTATTTGAACACAAGTGTGTGTGTGAAGTTGAAGAGAATACGAGGATTGGGGCAACCCTCACAACTTCAATGATTGTCGGTTAATGGGTGTTCTCAGTGAGAATAGGTGGAGGGCATCCAACATTGTATTTCATTACATTATATATATGTTTGAGATTGTCCCAAAGTACAACAAACAATTTTAAACACGTCGTGTGTTAGATGGAATTTAATTATGTCAAAGGCATTTATTTAAGGGAGTGGTTCTATTTGGGCCTTTGTCATTTTTCCATAGCCACTTCGAGTTTGTCACGTGTCCCACCACTATGTAAAAATATGCACTTGTATTCTTACAATTTGCGAGATATGCACTATGTTCTGCCATGACAATAAGTGGATATCAAGCTGAAATATATGAAAAAAAATAAACTTCAAACCCATTTTGGAATGGAGGAATACTTATTTAATCCATTAATTATTGTATAAATTAAATTTTAACTTTACTGATTGTATATATGCATTTGAAATGAACCATGTCATTCTGCCTTTCAATTTGATATCACCAGCATTTCTTTAATTAAGAAAAAAATATACTTCTTAGAATGTCATGATTACACATTTCATCCATCATTGAATGTAGAAATTAGATTTTAAGTTAAGAAATTGTATATATGCATTTGTTATATGCAATTGAAATTATTGATATAATTATGCCTTTTTCATTTGATACAGAAACATTTTTTTAATTAAATAAAGAAAATATTCTCAGTTGTTGTCTCCGTAGCGAAGTGTCCCCAACAAGTCCATCATGTATTTCTATGAGGACTTTGTTAGCATATTTTTTCTTAAGATATCTTAAGAGCACTTGATCATAGTTTCTGTAGAACACAATGTCATTAATTAATTGGTACTCTAAAGACTTGAGCATAGACTATCACTTTTTCTTGAAATTTAGATAGATAGGAGTAGTTCCATTTTGAAAGTTTTGCCTTAGGTCATTATATCGAGTGTTTGTATCAACAAGAACATATAATACTTAATGAACACAAATATATATCTTATTGTCCTAGCATTATTATAATGAATCAATTGGGTCCAAAGCTTTAGCTACTAATTTATATAGACCTTGATCTTTAACTAAAGTTCCAAGCTTGAATCCTAGATCATATTCATGGATCGTTTTCATCTAGTTTCCTCTTCACCCACCAAGTTATTTCTTTACAAACAATGATCTCAAAACTAGGTGGGGTATAATCACTTTAGTATGATTATTTAAAATATAGGGTTTGAACTGTTTGATGACCTTACATAATGAAGATGTTCTTATGAATTACTATATAGTTTAGCTTAGCTCATTGTAGATTAGTGCTCATGAATGGAAGAAGGCACTAATTCCCTTGATCATATTTTCATGTGAGCAATGCCGAAAGGTAATGATCAAATGTAAATGTATATAGTGAGAATTCCTTTCGAAAGTTTGGGTTGTGAAATGGCGGGTCAACATGTAGGAGCACTTAGTAATAGTTTCTACAAAAGAAGATATCATTATTCAATTGGTACTATGAAGACTTGAGACTTAACATTCTCCTTTGCCTCAAATTTAGATAGCTAGGAGTAGTTCCATGTTACAATTATTTCCTTATCTCATTATATTAGGAGCTTGTATTAGAAGGAACATATAAGACAACTTGCACATAAAGAGACATCTCATGTTCCTAGCCTTCTTCCAATGACTCATTTGCATCCAATGCTTTAGTTACTAATGTGCATAAACCTTTTCCCCTAAGTATAGTTGTAGGATTAAGTTCTAGATCATCTGTCTTAAAGGCTATCCTTTGTTTCCCCTATATTCACCAAGTTATTTTTGTACAAATAGTGATCCCACATTAGGGTGGAGTACAATAACTTTCATATGGGTTTTAAAATATAGGGTATGAATTGTTTGACAACCTTAAAAATATAGAATTCTCGCTAATTTTTTTCAATCGCTAGATAGTTCATCTTAGCTCCCTATAGACAAGTTCCCATGAATCAAATTCAACAATCATTCCCTTGGTCATCTTCTATGTGAACACTGCTACAAGGGAATGCTCAAATGTAAATGAATATAGTGAATTTTTTTACTGAAATTTCTATTGTCTAATGCTAAGCTAGTGACTATTGCATCCTCATTAGAGGAAATTCAGCATAAAAGTGGCATCCTAAGGAAAAATAATAAAATTATGAATTTTGGAGGGAAAATAACAAAAGTACTTTTTTTTTACTTGTATTTTTGGTTATCTCCTTATCAATTATCCAAATTTAAGTGTAGACACTCGTTGGATGCGGAATTAAATTCCACATCCAACGAATACCCATTATGCATACTTTTGAGAAGACCCACATTGATAAAAAATGAAGATACATTAAAAAATCAAGTTGAACACACTTTTTTAATGTATCTTCATTTTTTGTCAATGTGGGTCTTCTCAAAAGTATGCATAATGGGTACTCGTTGGATGTGGAATTTAATTTTGCATCCAATGAGTGTATACACTTTAATTTGGGTAAAGCTATAAGGCGATAAACTGAAAATACAAGTAAAAAAGTAGTTTTTCTTCTTTCCCTCCAAAGTATTTACATGTACCTCTTTTTAAATTTAAATAATTTTGATTGGTTTACATATTATAACATGGCAATTACGTGAAAATTTTCATGAGCACTTTTAGGATGAAATTTCCTCTAATGTTTTTTTAAATGCTTCCTTGACAGCCAAATTTCATTTATAAAATCATTCTTTATCACATTCTTCAAAGGTTTTACAATTTCAAGAAAGTCAACTACAAACCTTAGGGAAAAAATTATCTTACTAAAGAAGGACTGCATTGATTTTTGTTATGGTTGGGCTTAGAAATCTTCATGGTGGCTTTGGTTCTTTGGTTCTTTCTATGTCCACAAATGTTTCATCTTTTTATATGATATGTCCTAGTAATTTTACGTTTGAAACTGTATTTTGACACCTTTCAAAAATATGCTTCAAAAATATAGGTGTTGTGATATCATCAAGGTAAACCATAATGTTATGACCTATTAGTCCTTTGAAAGTTATGTCCATTCCTTGTTGAAACATGCTTCTTATATTCAGTAAATAAAAGGCTTTATTTGGTAATCAAATCCTCCCCACTTTGTGTGAAATGTTGTTTCAAGTTAGCTAAAATCAACTGTCAAGACTTGATTGTAACTAGAAAAAAAGCTAATAATGAGAACATTTCATACCAAGAAACAAGCTATAAAATCTACTCCATTGTAGGTATAGAGTAGTTATCCTTATCTAACATTATTTAGATTTTGAAAATCTAGGCATGTCCTGGTCTATCCTAACTTTTTCTTGATTGGGACCAAATTTGTAGCCTAGGTAGAATGATGAACCTTGAAGATGATTTTTGCATCCAATAGTTCAAGGTTTGGATGCAACTCAGATAATTTTTGTTGAAACAACTTTGCATCTCCTTTAAGGTTAATGGTCTTCATATCAGAAGTATCCAAGCGTCAGTAAATGTAGGAAAATACATTTGTGTACTTTCTAAACAAATAAATGTATGCTTACTTTTCTACTTCTAAACAAGAAGTCCCAAGATTGATATTCTTGGGACTTTCTTTAGTGACCAAATTGACAACTCATAGCTCATAGAAGAGTTGTTTTTGTAGATGTTGAAGTTTTCTAAATTTGCTATGAAGATCAAGCATATTTCCAACATTAGGATTTTCTTAGGTGTGGAATTGTCTATATCACTTCTTAAGTCATATTTACAATTTTGCATGGATTTTGAATGATCCTTGTCATCTATAATTACATATTTGAAAATGTTCGTGTTACTGAGGAATTTGGTAATATTTTTTTCCATAATCAAACCCTCTAGCTTGTGTTATTATTTGGTATAAGGGGCCTAAAACTCAATTCAATATAAATTCATCATTTAATGGAGCAAACCTAGAGGCAAATTTGACCAAATTATCAATAGATACATTCTTGGAGTCATGGATGGAAGTAATATTAAATGAATCAAAGTTGAACAAATTCTAAATCTCTGACTCATAATTCTTGAAATGGGGGATATATGTTGTAAAAAATTCCTTACATGTCTCATGAATATTTTAAAATCGCCTAACACTTTCAAGCACTTTATTTTACCTTTATATCAATAGCTTATTTAAGACCAGGAATAAAGGCCTCATTATCAATTGTGTTGTTGGTGTATTCAAACTATAACATGTAGGAAATTTAGGTTCACTTGGTATGTGCATAAATTAGGATGCAACCTGTCCTATCTCCTTCTTATGACTTGGAGCCATCAAATAACAAAGTTAAAATGTTAGTATTTATGATTACACTAGAAGAAATAAAGTTATCCAACTCTAATATAATACAATAATTATTATTAATGCATATGTAACAAATTATTCTAGAAGGCATTTCTTATTCTAGAGGTTATTATTGTGTTGCATAACACTGAAAAACCAGTTTCAAGGAAATATTTCGGAAAAGTTGATTGTCTAAAATTAAGAGGTTCATTTTTCCTTTACATTTATGTCCCATTATGTTTCATGTGATCCTCATGGTCAACTTTGATTTGATTTTCTTGTCCTTTATAAGGTAGTCACATGTATGACCAATCCGTGGTGAAATATCCCTGTAATTTTTGTGACCATGGCCTAGTCAACGACAAACCAAAAGCTTTTAGGATATCCATGACAACGATATTCATAATTTGACAAACTTGAGCATCTAAAGATGACCTAATAATGACATCCTTAAGTTTGCCAATGAATTTCACATATGGTCTTTATAAATGAATAATGCATGCAGTACATTGAGAAGGACCAACATTGATATTTTGGTAGATAAAATAATAAATCACATTAGATGATGCTCTTGAATCCACTAGATAGTGATGCATATTGTAATTAAATTTTTAAAGATCAAGAGGAAAGAAGGATATTGTGACTTCAAATGTTTGTGTATGCCATCTCCAATTATCCTCAGTTTTTGTGTTGTTTTTGCATGCTTATTTCGTACTTTTTTTTTATTTTATTTTAGTAGTTCTTTGTTTATTTAAGTAATTAGCTATTTTTTTTTCTATTGTGGATCTAGGAAATTTATAAAGGTTTTCAAAAGTAAATATCTCTAATAGATATTTCTTCTGATGCCATGCATACAAACGTCTATGTTTAAAGTTTCCTTCATGTCCTCAATAACATTGTACTCCATGTCTGAAAGAGTGACATTGTAACCATGGTTTTTTTGGTTTGAGTAGAGGCTATAGGATTCTTGGGCTAATATGGGACTATGTTTTTGTAGATTTGAGGAGAGGCTATAGTTTTCTTGTCGATTATGTTAGGTCTCATTAGAAGGGTAATTGTTGACACATGTCCTTTATAACTTAAAAGGTAGTTTTTAAGATTAATTAAGTGGTAAGTAATTCATATACAACCTTTCCTCTCTAATAGCATCCCCAAGATCATAACACTAATCACAAATAAACATAGTTTCCTCATCTTTTGAATCGTCCTCTTCTATAACCTATTTGATCTTAGCTTGTTGGGTGGGTTTTTAGATTATGGTTCTTGATCAAGGAGTCACTTTGGTAGGTCATGGAATTAATCCATTGAGTCTAAGTCGTTTAAAAATGATTAGCATGATGAAAAGTGCATAAATTATGCATTCCTACTTCATCCAAGTTTAGATTTATAATTGGAGTTTACGGGGGTCTGAAGGGAATAATCGCCTTTCTAGGAAAATCTATAAAGTTTCTCTAATTAGAATTTCACTCACTTGAAATATGATTCAAATAAAGAACCTTGTTTGATAGTTTCTTTACCATCTTAAGCACAATACCTAGATTTGTAGGTTCTTTTCTAAAGGCTTAGGTAGTGTAAGTATGATGCAAGAACATCCCAGGTGGGCTCTTTTGTTTTTGCCATGAATGAAATTTCCATTTGAAAGAATCTATTTGTTATGCATATGTGTCCCTATGGGACAAATGTTAATAATCAGTTAGGGTAGTTTTCTAGAAACACGCAAGATGTAGACATATGAGAGGTACTGCTAGAAAGTGACCTCCACTTTTGTTATGAGATATTTCTCCCTTTTGAAGATATATGAATATGTTAGGCTCATATGAGAGAGGGACATAGGGAAAAATGAATTCGAGTCTCTGTGAGAAACTCTCATATATGTTTGAATGAAATTGTAATCAATCTTCTAATAGATAAGGATAAATAGAATGTTATCATGTTTGCATACATAGTGAGCTATAGAATGTTCTTTTCCTTTTTCTCTCATTTGCAGAAAATTGTAATTGGATGGAGGAAGAATAGTGAGATAGATTTTTCTTCTCAAGAGGCGGAAGGGATTTAGAGTTGAATATGTGAAACTTTGGTATTCAAAATTTTTTTGGCTCACTGGAAGTCAGATTTAGATCACAACCCTTAGAGTTTTAAAAGAGATTTTGGGCTTCCAATTTTTTGGCCCCTTCCTCCCTCTCTTATCTAGCTGGACAAATTGGGATTAGTGGTGAATTAATACAATTACACTCACAGCATGTGGAGTAGAACATTGGAGTTCATAGCTCAGAGAAAATCAACCATACCATGAAAAAATTAAAATATGGGAAAACACACAAATTTTCTTGTCGAACCCTAACATCCCACATAACAAATCTGCATGAAGTGACATTCGAGCTTGAGGCTCAATTTTTTTTGAAAGGGCTAGTAGATCAACTGCAACAAACATGTTGCCCAAATGAGGAGGTCGAGAAGGATATGGAAAATGATGAATTAGAATTGGAGTTGAGGTGCATCCAAGCAAGCATGGAAGCCATCAAGGCAACTTAGAGAAGGGAACTTGATATGGGAGATGTCAGTAAGAGTGAAGATATGAGCTCATAAGACGAGATAGAAGGAGTGTCAGGAGGAGGAAAAGAAGAGGAACAACTAATAAAATTGGTTACCAAGGTAGGATCCAAACCAAAGATGGAAGTGACTATTGGAAACTTAAATGTGGATGAGTTGCTTGGTTAGATCAATACAATTGCTAAATACTTTGATTATGAAGATGTCGAAGAGGACCAAAAGGTCAAGTTGAAGGGACACATAGCCTTATGGTGGGATGAACTACAATATGATAGAAGAAGGAAAGGAAAGGAGAAAATTAAAAAATGGGACAAGACATTGGCTAAATTTAAAAGCAATTTCATGCCTAAGGATTATCGGTCGAATTTGTTTATACAATTACAAAAATTTGAGGCAGAAAATTGTGACAGTAAAGGAGTACACTGAATAATTCTACAGAATAAACATCAAAGCATGCCATATTGAAGAATATATTGAAAACATGACCAAATATATATATGGCCTAAGGTATGATATCTAGGATGAGATTGGCCTCTTTCCTAAAGACAGTGGAAGATTCCTACCAGGAAGCTTTAAGAGAAGAGGAGAAATTGGCTAGAAAGCAAACCCTAAGAAGTAGAGGAAGGATTCCAATAAAGGAAAAGGGAACTTCCAAAACAAAAGATTCCAAACTCCAAAGGAATCAACACAAAAACTCTAGCAATTGGTTACCCAGAGGAGGAGAAGCAAGGCAAAGAAGATTCTTCTCAAGAGGCAGAGGCAGGGGAAGAGGAAGAGAAACAAGGTGTTATATATGTAGAAAGGAAAGGAATGTGTCGTGGAATTTTCTTGAAAATAAGACAACAAATCAAAGAGGAACTCACATTACAAAAGCCAAAGAAGAGACATCAAATGCAGAGGCACAAGAAGAAACTCTGAGAAGGGTGAATCCTTGATGATGAAAAGAGTCTTGATTAAAGCAGAGAAGGAGATTCAAGAACCAAAATATAGGATGAAATTATTTAGGACAATATATTAATCCAAAGGAAAATGTTGCAAATTGGTCATTGAAAATGGTAGTATCGACAATCTAGCCTCTACAGAGATGGTGGAGAAGCTAGGATTGCAAAGGATGGAGCATCCTACTCCATATCGAGTGTCCTGGTTGTAGAAAGGACATAAAATTTTGGTCACTGAACAAAATAAAGTAGATTTTCAGATTGGTGGTTGTAGAGATGATGTGCTATGTGATATTATG
>APFE030406105.1:8695-36512 GCA_000404065.3 Pinus taeda
GATCATGCTATTCATCTTATTCTAGGAAGTGTTCCTCCAAACATCAGGCCGTACAGATATCCCTATGCCAAAAGAGTGAAATTGAACGTATGGTTGCAGAAATGCTAGAGGCTGGTATAATTCAACCGAGTCAAAGTTCTTTCTCTGCTCCAGTAGTATTGGTGCACAAGAAGGATGGATCATGGCACGTGTCCAGATTATAGGGAGCTCAACAAGCTCACTATTAAAGATAAGTTTCCCATTCCTGTCATTGATGAATTACTGGATGAATTGCATGGATCAATTTACTTCACCAAGTTGGATTTTCATTCAGGATATCATCAAATCAGAATGAAGACTGAAGACATTCCGAAAATAGCATTTAGAACTCATGAGGGTCATTATGAATTTTTGGTCATGCCTTTTGGCCTTATCGATGCACCTTCAACATTTCAAGGTTTGATGAATTCCATTTTCAAACCAGTCCTTAGAAAATTTGTGTTTGTATTTTTTGATGATACACTAATCTACAACAAGTCTTGGAAGGATCATGTTGAACATGTTGACAGGGTACTACAACTATTGGAGGAGAAACAATTATATGCAAAAAGATCCAAATGTTTCTTTGGAGTAGAAGAGGTGGAATATCTAGATCATATTGTATCTCATGAAGGAGTTAATGTAGACCCTAGCAAAATTAAAGCCATTAAGGAATGGAAAATCCCCACATCCATAAAGCATCTGTGAGGATTTCTTAGGTTGACAGGGTATTATCACAAGTTTGTTAAGAATTATGGGAGAATAGCAGCACCTCTAACAACACTATTGAAGAAAGATGCATTTTCATGGACTCTAGAAGCAACAAAGGCCTTCGAACATCTTAAAGAGGCAATGTGCCAAGCACCGGTCTTAGCTACACTGGACTTTACAAAAACCTTTATTGTGGAATTTGATGCTTCAAATGGAATTAATGTTGTTTTAATGCAAGATGAAAGACCCATTGCTTTGGAAGTCTTCCAATCAAGGGAAAGTTTTTACACAAAGCTATTTATGAGAAGGAAATATTGGCAATACTTCATGCACTTAAGAAATGGTGGCCCTACCTAATGGGAAGACACTTCACGGTAAAAACAGATCATGATAGCCTTAAATACTTTTTAGAACAAACATTATCCTCTGAAGAGCAACAAAAGTGAGTCACAAAGATGTTGGGCTATGACTTTGAAATCATCTACAAAAAAGGGAAGCAAAATGTGGTGGCAGATGCACTCTCAAGAACGGATGAGGATGTGGAAGCATTGTTGTGTGCCATTTCTATTATCCAACCAGATTGGATAAACGAATCAAGGGAGGAATGGAAGAATGATGAAGAAGTGTGGGCACTTATTTGGAAGTTACAACAATATTCCAATAAGTCTGATACATTTAGCTGGAAAAATGATTTGTTATGGTACAAAGATCGCTTTTACCTCTGTAAGGATTCCGAGCTCAAACAAAAGATTCTTATTGAATTGCACACTTCTCCCTTAGGAGGGCACCCAAGATTTTTAAAAACTTACCACAAAGTTAAGAAGGAATTCTTTTGTGATGGCCTTAAATCATATATTCAAATGTTTGTGGCAGAATGTTTGGTCTGCCAACAAAATAAAGTTGAAACAATTAACCCCAGGTCTATTACAACCTTTATCCATTCCAAGCCAACGTTGAGAGGAGGTTTCAATGGATTTTATCACAGGTTTTCCCAAGTCTGAGGGAAAGAGTGTCATCATGGTGGTAGTTGACAGACTTACCAAGTATGCACACTTTTGTGCATTATCACATCCATTTAAAGCCAGTACAATTTCTACTGCATTTATGGAAACAATTCAAAAGCTACATGGAAACCCAAAGATTATTGTAAGTGACAGGATCCCATTTTCACCGAAAATTTTTGGACAAAATTATTTTCTTGTCTTGGTACTCAAGTAGCTCATAGCTCATCTTATCATCCTCAATTTGATGGGCAAACTGAGATAGTAAACAAATGTTTGGAAGGATATCTTCGTTGCTTTGTATCTGATAAACAGACACAATGGGTCAAATGGTTGCCTCTGGCTGAATGGTGGTATAACACTTCCTTCCATACAACAACAAAAATGACCCCATTTATGGCACTTTATGGGTATGAACCACCATCCATCACATCATATTTAAGAGAAAATTCTAAGGTTCAAGCAGTGGAACATCACATCGAACATCAACAATAAGTCCTCCAACTCTTAAAGGATAACCTTGTGTTGGCATAGAATACAATGAAACAATAGGCAGATCAAGATCACAGTGAAAGAAGTTTTGATGTAGGTGATTGGGTATTCCTACGGCTGCAACCATATAAGCAAACGTCCCTCAAGCAAGCTAAGAAGGATAATAAATTATCACCAAAGTATTATGGTTCGTATAAGGTGTTGCAAAAGATTGGTACTATGGTACACAAATTGGAGCTTCCTACAGCTTCTCGATTGCACCCAGTTTTCCATGTTTCATGTTTAAAGAAGGTTATAGGTGACAAGCTTCGAGTTCAAACAATATTGCCAGAACTTGATGAGGAAGGAAAAATTATATTGGAACCGGAAGCGGTCATAGAAACAAGAACTCGACAGCTACAAAGTCGATCAATTTTGGAGTATCTTATCAAGTGGAAGAACTTATCCGTTGAATATTCCACATGGGAGGATGAGAATTTTATACAGAACCATCTATAACTACTCAAGCATTGAGGACAACAATTTTTTTAAGGAGAGGGGCATGTTGGGTCCCTATAATACTAGTGATTACCCCATTACTATTGTAGTTGTACCCCTTATTAATATTGTTGTGCCCCTATTGTCCCATATTGTTATTTACTCTGCCCCATAGAATCCCTCTATTTTTATTTTTTGTGGCTTTATATTATTATTTTAGGTCACTGGGTTATATTGTGACTCTTTAGACTCCTATATATAGAAAGGAGGTTTTTGTCATTTGAATCATCCAAAAATTGTTCATTTATGTAATGTAAAGGAGGTTGCCCCCTCGAAGAGGCTGAATTCTAAGGCGTTGTTCTATCTTTTCTATCTTTTTTTGAGTTGGTTTCATAACAAAATGGCTATCCATTTCAAATATTTTCCCCTTAGTAACTGACGCGACAAAATGTAATTCATAGGGTTGCAATATGACGAAATGGTAGTTTTGCGAAAGAGGAGATAGTGTCAAAATCTCTGTACTGCTTGAATAGCTGCAAGAGCCAGCTTTTGAACATAGGATTACTTGATTTCTATATCATTTAAGTTTTGACTTAAAAATAGACAGGGTTTTCGATTCCATTGTCTTTTTGAACTAAAACCATTGCGATGGTTGTATCTGTTGTAGCTAGATATAGGTTAAAGTCTTTTTGATAGTCAGGAGTGTACATTAATGATGCTTTTATTAGGGATTCCTTTAGAGCATCAAAGGAAGCTTGTGCAACTTGATGCCAGTTAAAGGGCACTTCTTTTTTCAAAATACGCGTACAACCTTTAGCAAGTTCGGCGTAATTTGGAATAAACCTCCTTAGAAAGTTTGCTTTCCCTTGGAGTTTCTGAATCTCAAGAAAATTTGAAGGTGGAGGCATATCGATGATTGCCTGAACCTTACATGGGTTGAGTCGAATCCCATCCTTAGAAAATATGAAACCAAGTAGATGACCAAAACCGACACAAAACACACACTTGTGTGGATTGAGTCATATTTTGTAGTGTCGGCAACGTAGAAATATAGCTCTCAAATATTGCGGATGATTAGTCTGCTTTCACGAATGAACTAGTAGATCGTCGAGATATGGTTGAACGATGTACTTGACGTTGCAGAAGGCATAATTCATTGCCCTTTGAAAAGTTGCCCCTGTGTTCTTGAAATCGAAAGGTAGTTAGCGGTATGCAAATGTGCCCCATGGACATATAAATGTAGTCTTTGACTAGTCATATGGGTGGATGTTTATTTGATTATACCTAGAAAATCCATCCGTGAATGAAAAGATTTCGCATCCGGCGCATTCATCAATTATTTGGTCGATGAAGGGTGTAGGGTAGTTTTCCTTTGAACAAGCTTGATTTACATCCTTGTAATCAACACACACTCTAATCGTTCCTTGCCTTTTCATCACAGGAACAATATTTGATACCTAATCAGTTAGAGAAATAGGGTAAATGAAACCACCATGTAAAAGTTTCTCAACTTCTACCTTGACGGCAGCGACTTTCTTCGGGTGAACCTGTTGAAGCCATTGTCGTACTAGTTTGACATCTGGATACATCTTGATTTTGTGTTCAACTATGCTCGAGTCTATCCTGGAATTTCTTCATATGACCATGCAAAGACATCTCTGAATTCGTGAAAGAGAGCACAATATATTTCAATTTCTGAAGAAGAGCAAGATTTTCCAACATGAATATTCTCTACAACATTAGGTTTGGTCGAGATATTTATGGCAATAATTTCTTCAATATTGGGCAGATTTCACTTGGAATCCACTGTATTTATAGTATTTGATAGAAAATAAAAAACTGAAGGATGATTAAGGTCACTGGAATAATCTTCATTGTTACCCTGAAGATGGGAATGATGGTGCTAATCTTCCCATGGTGCCTCTCCTATCATCATTGACTGAATGATTCCTTTGTCTGTAGAATATACATGTGACCAAGGATCTTAAGAGGTTCCATATTCTTTAGACCTATCTATCCAAACAATCGATGAGCGTTGATTTGGGTTTGCCGCCCAGGCCAAGAAAATTCATTGCTACAAAATTTCTATTGAGCTTGGAGGCAATACCTAGAGATGATCTATGCTAACAAAATGTTTGAAAATCTTCTGAAACTTTGTATATATAGAAGATACCATATTTCAAGTTTCCACCGTGACCACTTCTGCCAGATTAGTCAAAGGCGATAGGGCAAAAGCACCCATTAAGGCAGGGTCTTTTAGGAGGCCTACTCCAATATTTTGAAGCAATTGAGAGCGTCCATGGATCATTGGAATGCTTCTTGTAACTTGTGAATTGTTGGGGAGAAAGGTTTTTTGGTCAACGATTGTAATTCCTCCTTGGAAGGGAAATGAAATATTTCTAAAATATGTTGACACAACAGTAGCCATAGCATAAATCCATGGCCTTCCCTGTAGGATATTGTAATCAAGGTTTCCATCGATAACTTCGACATCAATTTCTATTGTCTTGCCCACTAGTTCAACTTGCAAGTTACTTAAAATCCCGTACATGGTGTATGTTCATCCATCGAATGCTTTTAATGTCATTGATGATCTTGAAAAGGGTGGTGAGCCCAAAGTTTTCCAGCAACTCATTGACATAATGTAGTTAGATGCCCCCTCATCAATGATTGTTCGATGAATAGTTTTATTGAGGGCTTTTACTTATACGAGGAAAGCGAGTTGAGCTGGAAACTGAGGTTCATATCCTTTATGATTAAAGGCCACAACATTGGAATCCGTTGGGTCAATTCCACCTATTGCTAATCATAGAGCCTGCTTTTTGGAGGGGCAATTTTGCAGTACTTCAAGTGTCGACATAGCGGATGGTGATTGGGCTAGATCCTCTAGTATATTATAATTATGTGTTGCTCAAGCATGAGGATTAAATGTCAATTTGTGTACTACTCCCTTTGGCGTCTTTATTGTTAGCTCATGAATGATGGGTGGCACAACTTCGGACGAAGTTGTTGTCTAACTACTAGGTTGATCTGCGGCCTTGTTGTTCGGCATCTGTGGATTCCCGTAATCTTTATTCCTTGTCGATATCAAAGCATCATTTTGCTGTTTTGAAATGGACAGCATAAGCACTTCGGATGGGGAAGCATTATCGATAACAACTAGATTGGTGTCTAGGTTTGGAAATGGATCAATCAATACCGCTGAGGTATTTGAATTCTTAAAGAACTTCTTGACCTCAGCTTTATGCAGAAATTCTTTCGTCCAATGGTCTCCATCGCATATGAGACATGGCTGACTAGGTTTCTTTCGCCCAGTAGGGTTTTCAGAAGATTTTTCAGGATTCGAATCTTCCAGTTTCTTCTTTTTGTTTTTCCCTTTCTTCTTGCCCCCTTGTTGCTTCAGTTCTTTGCCTTTGTTAGGCGATAGGACATTAACCTCTGAGGCAGGAAGTTTGTCATTTTCTTTCTTACAGGAAACTACAAGAGCATTACTAGAATGGGCCTTTGTGGTTTGCATATTTGATGTGACAATCACGTCATTGCCAACATGAGAGTCCCTATTTGATTTAGGAGGAGGAGGAACGGAAAATTCTGGTCTAGGAGCATCACGAATTTTGTCATAGAGCATGCTAGACTGAGTACAGATAAAGTCTAGATATTGTGCACGAGCAATGAATTTCTCTTTAGTGACAACTCCTCCCTTGGCCACATCTTCTGTAATAGAAGGTAATAATGACTTAATAAACCATTCAGCTAGAATCTGATCATGAACATATGTCTTTACCATTCGATGACGACGTCGCCACTTGGGAATATGATTAGATATGTGAGTGGTTGTTTTCTATTTAAAATTGGTAAGGAGCTCTGTTCCTGTTTCATACCTTATGGGTAATTGAAAATGGGTTAAAAACGTGGTGGCAAGGGCGCTGAAGTTATCGAATGAAGCTCTAGGAAATTCAATGTACCATTTCATTGTCGGACCAATTAGGGTTTGTTGGAAAAGGTGAAGCCTAATCGAATCATCATTGAGGGTGTTAGAAGAACACCAGAAATGAAAGGTCCTTACATGATTTGATGGATCTTCACCCAGATTTGCATTGAATTTAGGAATATCTGATGGAAGTTTATGAGGAATTGCTGGCCACCAAGGGGCATAAGCAATTGGATCATTTGTTAGCCGATTCAGATCTAGTAATTCTAAAGTTGCTACAAAAGGCAACTGTTGATTTAGGTTTGGCGAAGCATACCCATGATAAGATGGGATTGCCTGAGCAGTGGGTCTTTGCATACCAGCATAATGTATTTTATGATGATAACTTTGATAAGGTTGATGGGCATAACCATTATAATATGATTGTTGGTAACCGTTCTGAATATATGGCTACCCATTACCCGCAAGGCTTTGTTGCTCAGGTCCTCAGTAAGCTTGCTGGAATTGTGGTTGTTGATATTGTACCAGCCATGGTTGTTGAACCATTTGCTATTGTCCAATACTGGATGTTTGACCAAGATGAGGGGTGATAGTACCCATTTGAGCATGAGTCTCTTCAGTTAAGGAGCCACTAATATGCGGTTGTGATTGAGTTGTGGAGACAAGAGGCTATTGTATTACGACCTAAGAGACTTGAGGTTGACATACAACAGGTGGCGCTTATACTTGCGACACCGTCACAATAGCCGGTCTAGTGGGAACGTTCGACACAAGTTGATTTGGTTGCATTGAATATACAACTCTTGGCTATTGAGGCAGTATTGGTATCCAATCACTGGATGCAATTCTAGCTTGACCTGAATTTTGTTGTGAACTCTCATATGGTTGCTCTCCCGGAGGGAACAATGAAAAGGCATACTGCCCACCATATGGTGGCAATCTAGTGTTCAAAGGGTAAATTGGTCTTTGGAGACTAGACTACCCAAATTGATACTGATGTGAAGGATCAATTTTCTGAGTCTCAACATAAGAAATTCCAAATAGGATTCTAGACGAACAAATAGGAACAGACCATGCTGTCGAAATAGTCCCTGAGTGGACTCCATCTAGTGGTTGAGAACTAGTTGGGACAGATGGTATACCAGTGAACATTGTCAGAGTAGTGGCAGGAGGTTCTGCTGCTACTGTATCAGATGATACAGTCCTAGATGTCAATGGTTGTTCAGACATATTGAGTCTATCCAAAAGATTTCCTAGCGATTCGACAGGAACTCGCGATGAAGGGTGATCAAAAGAACTAACTTCTATGGTAGAAGGATATATGTGGTACTAGATGGAATATCCTCCACAATCTCTTCTATAGCAATCAGTCCAAGTGGAAGAGGTAGACTGTCAGGTCTGTAAAATATTTCTGGTGCCGAACAAGGTATAGACTCTACAGCAACAGATGCTGGAGGGGTGACACCTTCTGAATCAACCCTAGATGGAGCTAATTCAGGAATAGAAGTGTTTACTATTACACCACAATTAGTTCTAATGTCCTCTTGTAACTGCGGAACTTCTTCTGTAGAGGCAGGGGTACCAGAAATAATTGGAGTAACTGGAGTCTCTGATGATGTTGAAACACAAGTTTCAAATAAACCAGGAGATTTTGACCCAGTTAAACGAGATCGCTTGACCCAGAATGGTTTCCTTTCTGGAGTCAAAGATAGTTTACTCGTTAATCTCCACGAACGATGGGGTTTTGATTGACTTTCTTCCATGATTGCAGCTTACTTGATCCACTCAAAATTCAAAGGGGAAAATGTTATTCCGAATTAAATGAATTTTATGACGCTTTGACACAACTTGATTTTTCAATTTTTAAGAGTCAAGAAAAATCTAAAGATGACTATAGTCGCCTTTGATTTTTAATTAGATTGAAGTAACAAGTGATCAGATGGACCTTTTCTTTTAAGGAGTCAAAAAGGAACAAAAGTGACTACTCTGGAAATCTAGACAGAGGGATTACCAAACCAATCGCAAAACTACAATATACACCTCAGTGGTAAATTATAGAGAAATTACCGAGGACTTTACGTATGGCAGTCAATATTCCTAAATGTTGTGTTCAATGCATTGCGATCGATAGGGTGGTAGACATGACTTCCTAAGGACAAAGGATATCAACCTATTGTGGTCTCCCAATATATACTTGACAGTATGTGGGAGCACAAGTCCGTACTGGCACTTGTCGTATCAAAGAGGAGGAATCACCCAACCTATGATGAAAATGATAGTTACCAGGCTTTACGACGCCAAAATACATCTCTAGCCTAGACTTCTAGATGTTGTGCGTTAGGTTCCAAAGCATTTTTATGTTCATTGAGGTTTATTTTATAGTTGATATTTCTTAAGAAGTTTTCCTTTCAAGGTTCACCAGGTGATGTAGATGTACAATTCCTAAATATGCAATCTAAAATGATAAATAGTCGTTTGTTTTCCTTTTAGCAATGAAAATCCTAGCTACTAAGGAAAGAAACGTACGATTCTTTCAACAAAGAGCAGAGAGCACACACTAAATGCACTTTTCCTTAATCAATTTCCACATGTAGTCTAAATGCAAATGCACATGCATGTATTTGTTTTTCCCATTTCCTTAATGTGATAATGACAAAAAGAAAACTAAGTACAGATCTGAACTACTTTTCCTCAAAGTGACACTTTAGTAATTTCTTTTCAAAAACGAGAGGAAGACTAAGATGACACTTTCACTTTCGAATGGAAAACTATTTTCGACACTTCAAAGTATTGATAATTCAAATCAAATACAATGGCAAAAGTAAAATCAACTATCTAAAAGACGAAGATTTTATGACACTCTTTTTCTTGACTGAAAACGACAGTTGCGACACTTTCGAATCAAAGGACGACAGTTTGATTAAGCTACTTTTTGTAAAGGAGGATTGTAAATGATGAAAAATACATAAAAAAAAATTCACAATTCCTTACAAATGGAGGCTGAATAATGTAAAGGAGGAAGGCTTCAATAGTGATACACTGATCATAGGTAGCAAAACTACTGAATAGAGTTGAAAACAATGAAGAAAAAACCAAAATCAGGAGAGAGAAACAGTCTCATTCAATCATCGCACCTGTCCTTAAGGGAAACAACGATGCATCTAACTTGTAGCACACGGGAGGTGCGATGCATCCAGAATACCAATGAGAGACAGTGCGATGGTCCAGGGACTAGACTGAGCTTGGTTTTCACCCACAGTTTACAACTAAGTTCAGGGATTTAGGCCTAGCTTATGATAGACAGTAAACACAAAGTATAGAGGTATGATCTAATGAGGCTATTGAGCTACCACCAGGGCACTTGGGATGTTTGCAATTCAGATGTTTAATTCATAAACCAACCCGGAGATTGACTGAAGTAGTGCTGATATACTTTGCAGTTGCATAGAAAAAGCAGTTCGAAGGCTAGCTGGCTTAACTTCAGGATCTGTCTGTAGTTTATAAAGCAAACAACAGTAAAAAATAAACAAAATATTCACTCCACAGTGGATTTTCCATTTTATTTCTAGGAAAATTAGTTCCTATTCAGATTTGCTAGTCCCACTAAGATGGGTAGCTATCTTAGAAACAAACAATTCAAAGTAACTTGTGTTTTCCTTTATGGGAGATAGATGGGAGAGAAGTAGAGAGCACCAACCTTAGTCTTTCACTTGGTTCCTTGCTTGTTTCCTCTCTCCTTTGATAGAACTTTTCCACTCCTTTCTCACTTGTCCCGCTTCAAAGAAAACCTGTAGAGGCAAAGCAACAAAATACCATCAAAGCATAGAGATCTATAATGCCATAAACAATGTAGAATCAGATGTACATTAACCATACAATTGTATACACAAATACAAGATTTAGAGATACACAAGTATATGGAGGAAAACTCAAATAACTTTATTGATAGTAGAAGTAGAAGAGAGGATTACAACCCAACTGTCTGATCCAGCACCATCCTCCTAGCATGAAATCCCTCTTCACCTCATGAAAAGCTAGATCACCCAACAATACAATGCTTCACAGAGAAACCAACATCACTTCCTTACAAAATAAAAAATTCTAGCCTCTGTATCTCTAGGATGAGGGATCCATATGTAGATATTTGTAGGGGGGTGAGTCAGCTTCTGAGATTTTGATTAGTGTCATTTCATTGTTCTTGGTTCCACTTGGTTATTTCATGATTTCTTACTCATCCCTGGGTGAATTCAGAGAGGCAAGTGTCATATGAGCAGTTTCTAGAATATTCTCTGAGTTTCTACCTAGAAAACTGCCTCTGCCATTTGTATGGTCTCACTCATCGCACCCTACAAAAGGGCTTTTCAGTATGCATTGCACCCCTTGTGTGTAACAAGTGAGATGCATCGCACCCTCAACATGGAGCAGTCCGTATGGTCTAATTTTGACCAGTTCTGAGCAGCTTTTCAAGGAGAACTTCTGGGAAATGATTTAATCAGTTGACCTTGATCCTTTAGGGTATGAAACAACAATTTTAGGGGTTTAAGAGCCTTTGGTTTATCGACATATGTGATTGGGGTTGAAATGCCCAAATATGTCTATAACAACTTGGCTGTCGCATTTAGGACTAAATCCAGCCATGGAATTTGATGGAAAGACAAGTGAGTGCGACCTCACTAAGCAGATGAAGGACAAATTTAATCTCATCAAGAAACCATGTGGCTACTCCATTTTTAGTAGAACTAACCCGATGGTCAAAGTAGCCACCTAGATCCTAGCTGGGAAAATTATGAGGAAGTGACGCGCTGATGAAGTGTCATCACCAGTCATATCTTTAGCAGCCCAAAGTGCAGAGGGAATACAATTCAACTGGGCATGCTACCTCTGCAGTGACTTCCTCACAAATTGCAAGGAGGTGCATGGTCAAAGCAAAAATTTTCGCTATACATGGCTGCTACTATCCATATTACTAGTTGCATGGGAGTTACCGAAGGATAGTCAATTTCCTTCGGTCGCGCAAGATTTACTGGAACCAACGAAGTTCGCTTCGCTCTGGACTACCAAGGATCCCCAAAGGGTCAAGGATAGAAAGATATTTTGGATCTTGATGGAGATGAGTATCAATATGGCCATCAACCACAAACCACAGTTATCACTGACTCTCTTCGAATAGTTGGCAGAGTATGTGAAGTTCAAGGAAGACTACCATTGTGTCTCGATGTGAGCATGGAAGGACCCTAATCAAAAGTGGTATGACCTTCCATACCTAGCCACAGAACATGCAATCGTGGCGATCCTCAACCGATGGCCAACAGAGTGGCGCATGACCTCAGACTTGATAGTTGGGTCTAGCAAGTCTGTAGTGAAGTGTAATAAGGAGAAGGCCAGACCAAATATGGAATGGTTAGCCGAAAAGAGGAAGAAAGAGGTCAAGGACAAAGCCAAAGTAGAGAGCGCTACCAAAAATAAGATAGAGGGGTAGGAAGAAGAGGAGGAGTGCAACTCCGACAGGAGTCAGAAATCTCCTTCCTCGGAGATAGAAGAGGAAGAGTAGCGATCTAAACAGGGAGGAGCAGGCTTGGAGACTACTCTATTCTAGGTTAAGTGCAATAGGGAGTAGGAGAAAGTAGGGCTGCAAAAGAAGTCCAAGGCCAACAAAACATCCCTCAACCTAATCACGTTGACAAAAGGTGATTTGAACAGCATTGGCGATGCGGTGAGTGATGCGACTGTGGAACTCTTGTAGCAACAACTACAGGCCTTGGGTGCCATTCAAATGGGTCTACGCGAGCTGCAGATCCAGGTGTCACATGTAGAAACCAGTGTGGGGCGAAGCAATTCGGCATCAACTGGTTTGGCACCTAGAACTTTAGAGGCAACAAAAATGTTGCACACGCTGGACCCCTGGATCATAGTGTTGCCGAATGGAGAAATAACCATAGAATCATAAGTTAACAGGGCCACTGTGAGTGCCATCAAGAGGGTTAGACTAAATTTTGTTGCACTTCCAAGTGAAGCCCTTCACACCTTGCAAGATAGTGTGATCGCAGAACTTCGGGCTTGGGAACAATTTGCTCTAAGTGTTACCAGTGAGCAGAAGGTGAACAATGCTCAATTGGTTGTACATGAGAATTCTACCATTGATCTTCTTAAGGCCACCATGGAAAAGAATGAGCACATGACCAAGGTCATGGTTGAGGCATGCAGGATTGTTCTAGAGCTGGATATTCTTGAAGATATGCCAGTGGATGTGAGAATTCGGAAGCTCACTACCAAAGTGCGCGAAGTAAGAACATAGATGGATAAGGTTCAATTTGAATTGAACCTTAAATTATAGAGCTCGAGTTGAGGGCCTAGCCTTCGACTCCACGAAAGGTAAAATGTTGGTGCATGGCTGCTATCAAAGATGCAGTAGCAGCTGTAGATGCCATAGTGAAGGATTGCACTACACTCTTTGAGCAATCGCTCGAAGTAGTCACCAATGTATAGGCAGATCCCAATGTACAGAGGCTAGAGACAGAGGTGTGAGATTTGTAGCAGAGATATGATGAGGTTAAGGTGACAGCATGCACTATCGCAATTACAAAAAGTTTAGTGACGCTGCAGGAAGCAAAGGCGCTTAAAGAAACTTTGGATGCAGCTTAGCAAAAGGAGGCAGTAATGAAGGCCAGATTGGGGCCTTGGCTAGAGGAAGCCTATGTACTCACTACCTCCGTTAAAGGGAAATAATCCAGTCTACAAGCGACACTATAGAATATACAGGCAGACAGCACAGAGCCAGTGACAGAGCAGCTCGTTGAGCAGGCAACAACACAGTACACCGCCAAAGTCGTAGTAGTATAGGTGGAGCTGGGAGGTCTTCAAGAAAAGATCTTCGTGCTAGCAGAGTGTCTCGAGGGTGAGTCACCAGATTTTTGTTGGGAGCCTATTGGGAATAGATCCCCTAGGGTCAATTTTGGGGTTAAAATCCCAAGTTTTGGGGCTAAAGGCCCAAGTTTTGTGTAAATAATGTAAATTCTTCATATTTTGTGGTCACAGAGTGAGAAGATGTAACTAGTCAAAAAGGGTTTCTACCCTTAGTTTAGATAGTTTATGTCAGCTTGATGAAATCTTCCCTTGGTCGGTGGGCCATGGGAATGTATAAAAAGGGAGACTTAGAAGAGTGCTAATTAAGCTTTTACTAGAGTTCTAAGTATGTTTTTGGGTCTGTGAAAGCTAAGAGCGAAGAATCTTAGTGTAGTAAGAGGCTCTATAGCTGAGTGCACAAAGGCCTAGGGTAGAAGTCCACAACTGCGTGCACAGACCCCTACAACTGTGTGCATAGGGTAGTCAGAGTCTGTACTAGAAATCTGGATTATCAACAAAGAGAAGTATTCTGGAATTACCTGTGTATTTTACTTCTATTAATTGCATGCAATTATGTTACATTGAATACTAGGTTTATGAATTAATGCTATATTGATGCGCAGATATCTATATGTTTTTCTCTATTACATGAATGTAAGCTAAGATATATGTTTACATTAAGATAATTGTAGTACAAGTTAAATTTAACTAATACTTAAGTTAATTTGGGTAGACACAGAAGTAAGGGTAATTACAGAGGCGCGTAAGCATTTGAATTGACTATTTAGGGTCCGTGAAGGACAATCAGAGGCTTTCGTGAAGGTATTAAAGCAGAATAAGAGAAGTACATTGATAAGCTCTAAAGGTCTTATCGATCTACATGAAGGCAGAGTGAAGGTCTAAAAGCAACATTGCTACTATCTCAGGGTGTGGAAACTTGGTTCCTGCATCGCCCCATACTACTTCGGGTGAGACTTCAGTCTGTGCTCTGTGTATTGATGCCGAAAGGGCCAGTAGTGTATGGATTTTCTTGGCTACTTAATGCTGAACCTGGGTCAGGGCCAGTCAAGCCAACACAACTAAACAAGATGGCTCATGATGAGACCGCTTGTCTTTTGATTAAAATAATCTCAAGACATTACCCTGTTTTGATATGCAATATTGGTAATGTCAGTTTATTATTTCCCAATGATCATGGTAAGTCATCTCATGATGAGACCTCTTATCCTTTATGATTTAAGTATATTTTAGAATTACACTCTAAAAAGACAAAATTTTACCATACGGGGAGAATCATTGACTCCTTAAGAGTTTTTGGATGACAATTATAGAGCTAAGGATGCTTTTCTAGAGATGGTCTCCTGCTTTGTTATAGATACTTTTCTTGATTGATGGTAGAACAAAGGTTTCTTTACAAAGTTGAGGTTTTGCAAAGGACATGTAATTTTGGTGGAAAACAAGCATATTTTAGAGTAATAGAACTTAGCTTATGTTTCAAATGTGAAAATTATCTTCTCAACAGTCTCTACTTATACAAGCAAAAGTCAAAATACAAAAGAGATTAATATTGTAAAAGGCCAAAAGTAAATGATATTTAACCTTTATTTTCCTAGAAAAAGTAAAAGCAATGATGTACAAGGGATAAAAGAGGTTATCTTCTATGAAACATATTTCTTCAAAATCTGCCCATTAACAGGTAGAGAATCTCTCTTGCCTGATAAATCCTACAGTAAAACAGTGGATGGGCCAATTTTCTCCGCAATATGAAATGGGCCAAGCTACATTCTTTGGAATTTGGTATGCTTACCTTTTTCCTCGTGTGCTTTATCCCACTTCAATACAAGGTCTCTGAGCTGAAAGGATTTAGGAATTACATAATTTGCATCAAATGAAGATTTAACTAATTGTTGATGATGTGCATGTTTGATTTTGGCTTTACCTCTTTCTTCTTCGAGCTTCAGGATTTGTGATTGCCTTAATTGCATAGAAGAGGAAGGAATTTATTCAATAAATTGAACCAAGGCTAGAGAGGGAATAACCATATTTGTAGGGAGAACAAATTCTTTCCCATATATATCAAATTAAAAGGAGAAGTGCCTATTGAGGCCTTCCATGTTATTAAATATTCCCATAGAGAAAAAGTAAAAGATTTCTGCCAATTTTTATGACTTTGATCAATGGTTCATTTGATGATTCTTATGAGATTCTTTTTTTGTAGATTCAGCCAAACTATTTCCCTAAGGATAATAGTTAGTAGAATATTTAAGTTTAAAACCTCTTTTAAGAGAAAATTTTGTCATAGCATTGCCTATGAAATAAGATGCATTGTCAAACATGAGGGAAATTGGTAGGAAAAATATGGTAATAATAAATTGATCAATAAATTCAATGATGTTTTTAGAATTGGCTACCTTAAGTGGAATTGTTTCCACCCATTTTCTGAAGTAATCAATTGTTGTAAGGATATATCTATGCTTCTTTGAAGAGTGAGGATTGATCTCACCTATTATGTCCAGTCCCCATTATTCAAAAGGTTTTTCAATGTTGACTGGATGCAATGGTAATGTGGGTTTCCTCTTCCTTCCAGTAGCTTTTCAAAAAAAATTACATTTCCTTACATATTCGTGTGCATCTTTGAAGAAGGTTGGTCAATAATAGACAACATGCAGGATTTTATGTGTTGTTGTGTCTCCACCAAAATGTCCACCAACTAGTCCATCATGGATTTCTTGCAAAACCTTTTCTGCCTCAGATTTTTCAAGGCATCTAAGAAAAATAGAATCATAATTTTTTCTAAACAACACATCATTGATGATTTGGTATTACTTAGATTTTATCCTCAAAGCCCTTTTTCTTTTGTAACTAAGTTGCATAGGGGCATATCCATTTTTCAAGTAAAAGATGATATCAACATATTTAGATTAAGTATCATTGAGGCTTATGTCAAATATTTGTATATCGTCACGTGAATCTTGTAGTGCTAGTAAACTGGATGCTCCTGCTAACATTATGCAAAAACCTTGATGTTTAACAATTTTAACTAGTTTGATCTGAATGTCATATTCTTGCAGTGCTGTTACCCAATTTGCTCTTTTCTCGCTCACCTCTCTTTGCATCAGTAAATTTCTTACTGTTGGGAATGGGACTATTACCTTAGTGTAAGTCTTGAGAAGGAAGGGTCTAAAATTATTTATTGATTTGAAAACAACAAAAGCTTATTTTTCAACGTCTAATTAGTTTAATTAAAACCCCTGTGAATTGGATCTAAAAAAAGAAATCAGTGCCTTGATTTTGTCATCATTGACCTGTGTGAGTATAGTTGCATATGATGTCTCAGAGGAAAATGTATATAAAATGAAATGATTAGAAAAATTTGGGGTTGCTAAAGAGGGAGCATTTATGATTGCTTGTTTAATCAGATTAAAAGCTTCATGCTCGGTATGTCCCCATTTAAAAATAGAAATTTTCTTAATCATAGATTGGAGAGGTAAAACAATTCTTGAAAATTCAAGCACAAATATTTTGACAAAATTTATCTGACATAGGAGAGATTGCATGGATTTTTTGTTATCAAGTAAAGGGATTTCAGAAATTTCTCTTATCCTATCGGGATCAATAAGAATACCTTCTTTGGATACGATAAATCCAAGGAGCTTTCCTTCACTCAAAGAAAAGAAAGATTTCTTAGGATTGATAGAAATTCCATACCTTTGACAACACTCAAATATTTGTTTTAAATCGTTTAAATAATTACTGTGATTTTTTGAATACATAGTTATGTCATCTAAATAAATTACAACTGATTTGTTCACCAAACCTTTGAAAGCTATATCCATGGCTCTCTGAAATGTTGCACCAAAATTGATTAATGCAAATGGCATCTTTTGATAGGCATAGGTGCCCCATTTGGTTCGAAATGTGGTCTTTAGCCGGTCATCTAGATGTATTAGAATCTATGTATAACCTAAAAATCTATCCTGAAAAGAAATCAATTATGGGCCTGCAACTGAATGCAGTATCTGTTCCATAGGAGGTAATGGGAAGTTTTCCTTCTTACAAGCTTTGTTGAGATTTCAAAAGACTATACATATTCTAATATCAGCATTCTTTTTCCTGACTGAGACAAGGTTAGAAACCCACCTTGAATGCCTTACACGAAAAATTAGTTTGGCTTTAAGAAGTTTATTTAATTTAGATTTGATCTGATTTTCTAAATTTGGATGAATCTTTCTCAGCTTCTGTTGCACAGGCTTTTCATTAGATATCATTAGAATGGTATGTTGAATGATGGAAGTGTCATATGTCTTGAGATCTTCATAGTTCCAAGCAAAGACATTTTTGTATTTCCTTAACAACTTAACAAAGGTTGATCTTTCATCTAGTGTAAGACTGAATCCTAGATTGATATTTGGAGGCTTAAAGTTAGTTCCAAGATTAACTAATTGAAACCTCAAATTTGAACTTTGAAGTTTTGCATTAGTGGGCATCTTGAACTTGTCCTTAAGATTATATAAGTCTTATAGCTTAACCACAGATTTAGGCATGGAATTTGTAGTCATTTCTTGCTTAAGTTGGCAGTCATGTTGATCTTCATCTATTATCTTGTCATCATAAGAGCCTTCAGATGTTAGAAAACTTATGATATTTGGATCGCTATTAAAGAATCGCAAATTGGTGATATTTTTGGGAATAGATGGCCTTAAAATAAATTCAATATAAAAATGATCAGGGCTATAATCTCTTGGTGGAATGAGCTTGGATGCGGCATTAGCCAAAAGATCGACATTTGCATTTTAGAGTCTTGGGATATGGGAAATGTTAAATGTTGTAAAATTAGAGGTGAGGTCCTGGAATAATGATTGATAATGCTTCAAGAGTCTAGAGAGACAATGTATAGTATTCCTTACCTACTTAATTACAATTTCTGAATCTCCAAACACTTGAAGATATTTGATATCAAGGTCGATAGCTTTATACAACCCTTGAACTAATTCTTCATATTCAGCAGTGTTATTTGCGCATACGAATTCAAGTTTGCATGCTAACATAGTTTTTCCCCTTCTAGGCTAGCTAGTATGCATCTTACTCTAGCTCCATCATTAGATCTAGATCCATCAAAATATAATTTCCAAAATAAATATTTAACTACAGGTCTATCTACAAAATTTATACATTTGGAGGTATTTGTTTGAGAATATTTTTCAACTTGTGATATAACAAAACTTTCCAATAAGGGTGACGTATTTGCATTAAAATTTCCTAGAAACGATTCCACAGAATAATTTCCAATGATATTTTTGTTGTATGCGACAGTTTAATTTTCTCCCTCCAATTTTGTGACGATATACATTTGATGTTTCTCTTAGTAACCCTTATTTGATTTGGCTTACCATTATAGGAAGCCACATGTGGGACCAGTCGGTTGCGAAATAGCCATGAAGATTTGTTGACCAGTCTCTAGTAAGGATTAAGCTATATAACTTCGGGATATTAGCCACAAGGATGTCAATGACTTGACATACTTTCGGGTTTTATGACAGTCAAATAGTGACTTGATTGAGTTCCCCTATAACTTCGACTTGAGATCAATCTAATTGCATAATGCGAACAATGGATTTTTGGGGCTCGACATTCAATTTCACACAAATTGTTCTTGGTAGAATGTTGGATGAAGCTCCAAAATCAACTAAACAATTGTGTAGATTTTTATTGAAAACTTCAAAACTCAGAAGAAATGGAGGAGTATGGGATTTGGATCTTCCTACAATTAAAGCGATATTAGTTAAACTGATTTCATGTAATAAGGTAGCAGGAGGCCTTCCCATTTCTTGAGCAGCCTATGAGATTACAGCAACGAGAAGAGGAGAAGTAGGGACTACTTTTAGTTCTTTAAGAAATAGCTTCTGTTTATTTTTTAACTTGTTAATCTCATGGAATGTAATATTCTCCCTAGTCTTTTTCATATCTTCAACAATGTTGTATTCCATTTCATCAGAGACTGGCAGGGTTTTAGCTATAGGTGAAGAATTTTATTGAGGAGGAGTGGTTTGAGTGGATTTGGGGGAAGATTTCTTACCTATTACTTTCTTTGGGAGCTAGAGTTGATTCTTTCTGTTTTGGATTTGTTTGTGGAAAATCTATAGTACTTCTACTCCTCATTGCGACAAGTAATGCTTCTTGTGCTTCTTCATTAGGAAGGATAAAATCCCACATTCCTTGTAATTCAACTACTTCTTCATCATCAATTTGTTCTTCAGCTGTTGAGATATCCTCTTCCTCTACATCTGATTTAGCATTTGATATGGTACTTGGAGGCTTAGGATCAAAGGAAGGGTTTATTTTGTAAGGTCTATAAGATTTTCTTGAGGAAGTCTCAGCTACCTATTTTTTGATGTCAGCCATTTCATTGGACATGGTTTTAAGGACATTTTGCAGTCCTTCAAGATCAAAAGGACCTTTAGGTGTTTTTTTTCTTGGATTTGTCCCTAAAAGTTACCTTCTTGTATTTTCGTTCTTCTAATGCATTCTTTTTTTCTAAAGCTAAAATGTGTTTTTATACAGCTATGGCTTCTTTCATGTTTTCTGCCAAAGTTGGTTTGGTAGCCCTATTGACAAAAATTGTTGTGTTTGATGGAAGAGCAGAAATGTACCATTCATTTTGGACTCCATCACTAGGCTTGGATGTCATTGGGATTTTATTAAATAACTTATTAAAACATTAATTGAAGTCCTTAATTGGTTCTCTAGGTTCATCTTTCAAGTTAGAGAGATCACTAAGAAGAGTAGTCGTGGATTGATTATCTCCAAACTTGGTTAAGAACTACTCCTAAAAGGAATCCCAACTATTAATGGAACCAGATGGTAATGAAAAATACCATGATCCTGCTGATCATTGTAAATTATAAGGGAATAATTTTACAACTGCATCTTCTTTTACCACTGTATTAAGATATATGGACAACATAAAATTGTTTATGTGTTCTTCGACAAGGAGACCATCATCAAGATTACATTTTGGCAACCATTTCATTGGATGCGTAGGTAATGGGTGTAGTAGTCTTTCCATACAACTCCTAGATTTTTCCATGGTCTTTGAGCGATAATGGGTATATGTGGAGAGGAAGATGTTCCAGTAGTTGAAGGTGATTGGGTAGAGGAGATTTGTGCTCCAGTACCAGTGTAAACCATGATCTCGAGTTGTGAGGTGGGTGATTGATTTTGTGATGAAGTGGATGGAATGAATGAGGGTGTTTCAGGTGATGATGAGAGAACCTCACTATGAGCTTCAGACTGCGTTTTCTTAGTTTTCCTTTGGTTTGGTAGAGGGAATTCAAATGGGGGGATCCAATTTTTTTTTCTCTGTGATCTAGTTAGCTTTTAAGAGGAAGGAAATTGAGAAGAAACACTAGCTTGAGATAACTTAGATTCTTCTCGAGATATTGTAATCCCTTGCAGTTTATGGATTAAAGACTGCACTTCAGGAGTTTCTATAGAAGAAGATTGATCTGATTTCTTTGGGACCTCAGTAGTGGATTCTAAGGATTTCTTTACAACTTCTCACCTAGGATTTTGGGATTTAAAATGTGACTGAGAAGTTGGAGGTGATGGTGAGCGATTTTTACTCTTATAATGGCTTATTGATTTATATTTTCTTACCATTCATAGTTAGGCCCTCCTTCTAGCCCCAAAATGTTGAAGCCTCGAAAATCGTTGCGACAACATGGGGTAAAATCACCTGTTCTGGACCTTGAAAGCAATTCCTTTTCCGTTTGGTATAGTGGCTTCAACTGGGGATAATGAGACCACTTTCCTAGAAAATATTTAATAGTGATAGTGGGGTGATATATGATGTAACAGGAAATGATTAAGATAAGTGTAATATGATCTAACTTCTAAACACATTCATATATCATATTTTAACACTATTTAACTATAAGTATACCCAACAATCAAATACAATATGTGATCTATAATGATGTCTTACAACAATTGATAACAAAGAGCATTCAACTAAAACAAGAAATTAAATCATTTAACAATAATCATTTGGATAAATAGTTAGACAAAACGATTGAGAAAAATATATCGCATATAAAATCATTCATGTATTCACAACGGAATCAGAGCTAACATCATATAGAAGTGCAATAATGCTAAAAGTATAATTCATATTTTCATACATAAAACAATTGAAAGAATAAGTATTGCTTGATACATAAATAAAACATGATCACAAGATAAAAGTACCATACATGATAAGTCCTGCTCATATGCTTCAACAATATTGACCCAATTTCAATCAATCCAACACATTCTAAGAGTACAAAAGTGAATTTTAGTAGAGAATGCTAGATATTTAAAGAAAATAGATCCCATTCCATTCATTTCATCAAAACTTCCTCAAAAGTGAAATGTTTTGAAAAGTGTTTTTGATCAAATTTCTTGACCTCTCTCTAAATGCATGAGAGGGGTTTAAATACTAAACTATAGTTCTTAAAATAGATTATTAAAAAATAATCGAGGAGGTTTCAAACAACCTTCTTGAGAATATGCAAAAATAAAACTAATAGAAAAATAAATTAATGGCTAACTCCTTTGAACTTGATCTCTAAGGTCAGAAATATTAGTCATGGGCTTGAGTTGAGGTGGTTGGCTGATCAAAGATTTTAACTGGCTAGCAAATATGGAATCTATTAGTACTGGCACCATATTTTGTGTAGATGTTATCAAAAATCTTAAAGTCATCCATTGGCTATATGGTTTCACTAAAAACTACCAGTATGCCTCCCAATTCAGCTTGTTTGACTATTTGATTGCCTCCTCCTTTTCCTGCACTGCATGTTCCACTGTTGCTCTAGTTGTTTATAATTAGGAAGAAATATTGGTACACATTCCTTGACTAGATTGGTGCCATGAAGATTTTCTTTAATCACTTCTATTATGTTGTTTGATGTTTTCATTTCCCTTTCTGCTTGTTTCAACCGAGAATCCAAATCTGTGAACAAAATATCTTTATGAGATTCTTCTAGCTTTGGCAGGTCAGCCTTCCTCCCATCTTCTGATTCTTGCCAAGTGATAAAATCAGAAACCCTTTTGTGGATTTCGTCATACTTGAGCCTCATATCAGTAATTTGGTTTGTTAATTTATCATTGGTTTCGCAAAAAGGAGTTATCTATGAGATTTTCTGGAAAAATACTTTCTTTTGCTGCATTAGTAAGGAATTGAGGTTGAGGGGTTCCTTAATGAATTCGTTGATTTTCGGTTTGTCTCTAATTTTATCTATCATGGCTTGTATCTACAAATGCTCTTCTTTTGAGCTGGCTTGATGTTGTATTCTCATCTGTGCAAATCCTTTTGGACCTGGGCTACCTGTAATTCTACTTCCTGATTAAATTTGTCTTGGGCTAATTGTTGTTCTAGCAGCAAAATTCTTTTTTCCTTTTCCTTGAGCAACATTTGGACCTCCATCTCCTTATCAATAGTTGTTGTGGCATAGGTCCCCATGAATTATGATAGCTTCATGAGATTCTCATATGGGTCGATAGGGGAGTCCTTACATACAATGTCCATTGGTTCATTTTCCATAGTCGTAATAGCTACAATGTCCAATTTTCTTTTCTTCCTTTGTCTCTTGACTACAAATTTGTGGGTAGGGCTATAGAATACACCTAGAGGAGCTATTAATTCAATTATTAAAACATTTTTTGAAGAAGGAGTAGCAGGAATTATCTCAACGTCCTAAGTGCTAGTAGCTCTTTCCTTTGTTGTTTCTGGATTTGACTTATGCTGGGTTTTCTTGGGAGTTTTCATTACAAATGTTTGCTCAGGGTTTGTATATATGTTGATATTTTTGTTGAACTGTTCCTATTCTTGTTCGAGGTTAATGACTGTAGCTTTACGTGACCAAATTGAAGTAGAAGCAATTTCTACTTGTTTCTTTGCTTTGGCCTTCTTGGTCGTCTGCTCTGTACTTTGAGCTGTGCCTTTTCCAGATTCTTTATTAGTGCTTCCTCCGCCATTTTGAAACTACCACTCTAAGTGCTCTGAATCATGTGTAGATCTCTCTTGAGTTTCTTCTTCAGAGTTTTCTTTGGACCTTCCCTCTAAGCTTACATTGGGATTTGGATCCCTTATTGGTTCAATCTGCAATAGGTCCAATGGGACCTTTAATAATCTCTTTTTTCTATACACATGGAAAGCCTTAACATCTTTCGGGGTCAAAAGTGGTGATGCCATATGAAAAACTTGTGAAAAGTTTTATGCCTATAGGAAGAGGTCATCAAAGGCATCCTCTTCATGGGTGAATTGTTTTACTTTTACTATAGTAGTAAATTCCTTAACAGTGCCATTTGGGTCGTACTACCTTCCCAGAATTGTAGCTAATTCCAAATACTTAATAATCTCTTCTTCTTTTAATGCATGTCGATAATCATGTAGTGCAAAAGAACCACGTTGTAATGGGAATGTAGGCCAAATGGTCTTCTTTTTCTCTTTCAGTGTTTTGTTCATTCCACCTTCCCCTGTTGTCTGGTAGGCTATTTCTTTGGCCATTAATTTGGTGGGGACATAATATGGAAGGACATGCGGTGAAGCAATGTTCCAAAAAACTCTAATGTAGGTGAATGTTTCTTCCCCAAACCATCTGTCTACTGGCAAGTTTTCTACTTCATCCTCTTTAGAAAATCTAGGGGTGGTTCTGGCATAAACTTCTCTATGAATGGGTAGCATAACCCATTGAAAAATATTATAAAAATGGGGGTGGAATTGAGATTCTAACAAAATATTATGGTATATATGGATGGGAAGTGGGTTATGTACAATCCACTTCCATCCCATATTGGGAAATTGAGAACAAAAACAGATTGCATCCATAACAAAATCACTCATAAAAAAAGGGGGATAAACCCTTAAATAGAAAATTATTTTCCTTCTATATTGTATAATGGCCTTTGCAAAATTATCTAATAAAATTTGAGCCTAGTTCATTATTGTTGCATTCACTACTGCATTTATTAATGGGAGCCAATCCATGGAAAACTTGGTGCTATCAGGTCTACCAAAAAACTTATATATCATTACTATTGTGAAACTAGGAGGGGGAGAAATGGATGTCGTTGAGTACATACCAGTTTTATCCCGCTTGAGCTTTCCTTCACTTGATTTCCAGGTCTACGTGACATCTGACGGGTCCTAATTTTCCTTGGATAATTTCTCAAGGAAATCTTTGTTGTAGAACTTTTGCAGCTTAGGTAAATGATACATTAGTCATAGGTTGTCTGCTCAAAAATACCCCATGACCTCTTGCCTGTGATTCTTGAAGGTTCTATCTTTGATTGTTGGCTTAAGGGGGTCTGTTATGAAACCAACTCAAGAAAAGATAGAAAAGATAGATCAACGCCTTAGAATTCAGCCTCTTCAAGGGGGCAACCTCCTTTACATTACATAAATGAACAATTCTTCGATGATAAAAATGAAAAGACCTCCTTTCTATATATAGGAGTCTAAGGGCTCATAACATAATCAGAGCCGACATAACAATAATAATATAAAGCCACAAAAATAACAATAGAGGGATTCAATGGGGCACAATAATAACAATATGGGGGCAATAGGGGCACAACAATATTAATAAGGGGTACAACTACCATAGTAATGGGGTAATCAGTAGTCTTATAAGGACCCAACATGCTCGTCTCCTTCAAAAAAAGTGTTGTCCTCAATGCTTGAGTAGTTCTGGATACTTCCGTATAAAATTCTCATCCTCCCATGTGGAATCTTCCGCAAATAAGTTCTTCCACTTGATAAGATACTCCAAAATTGATCGATTTCGTAGTTGTCGAGATCTTGTTTCTGTGACTGCTTCCAGTTCCAATATAATTTTTCCTTCCTCGTTAAGTTCTGGCAATATTGTTTGAACTGGGAGCTTGTCACCTATAACCTTCTTTAAACATGAAACATGTTAAACCGGGTGCAATCGAGAAGCTGCAGGAAGCTCCAATTTGTATGCCATAGTACCAATCTTTTGCAACACCTTGTACGGACCGTAATACTTTGGTGATAATTTATTGTCCTTCTTAACTTGATTGAGGGACATTTTCTCATATCATTATAGCCGTAGGAATACCCAATCACCTACATCAAAACATCTTTCACTGCGATGTTGATCTTCCTGTTGTTTCATTCTATTTTGTGCCAACACGAGGTTATCCTTTAAGAGTTTGAGGACTTGTTGTTGATTTTCGATGTGATGTTCCACTGCCTGAACCTTAGAATTTTCTCTTAAATATGATGTGATGGATGGTGGTTGATACCCATAGAGTGCCATAAATGGGGTCATTTTTGTTTTTGTATGGAAAGAAATGTTATACCACCATTCAGCCAGAGGCAGCCATTTGACCCATTGTGTCTGTTTATCAGATACGAAGCAATGAAGATATCCTTCCAAACATTTGTTTACTATCTCAATTTTCCCATTAGATTGAGGATGATAAGATGAGCTATGAGCTAACTAAGTACCAAGACAAGAAAATAATTCTATCCAAAAATTTCCAGTGAAAATGGGATCTCTGTCACTTACAATAATCTTTGGATTTCCATGTAGCTTTTGAATTGTTTCCATAAATGCTGTGGAAACTATATTGACTTTAAATGGATGTGATAATGCACAAAAGTGTGCATACTTGGTAAGTCTGTCAACTACCACCATGATGACACTCTTTCCCTCACACTTGGGTAAACCTGTGATAAAATCCATTGAAACCTCCTCCCATTGTTGTAGCACCCTGTCAACATGTTCAGTATGATCCTTCCAAGACTTGCTGTGGATTAGTATATCATCAAAAAATACTAACACAAATTTTCTAAGGAATGGTTTGAAAATTGAATTCATCAACCCTTGAAATGTTGAAGGTGCATTGGTAAGGCCAAAGGGCATGACCAAAAATTCATAATGACCCTCATGAGTTCTAAATGCTGTTTTTTGGAATGTCTTCAGTCTTCATTCTGATTTGATGATATCCTGAACAAAGATCCAACTTGGTGAAGTAAATTGATCCATGCAATTCATCCAGTAATTCATCAATGACAGGAATGGGAAACTTATCTTTAATAGTGAGCTTGGTTAGCTCCCTATAATCTGGACACATGTGCCATGATCCATCCTTCTTGTGCACCAATACTACTGGAGCAGAGAAAGAACTTTGACTCGTTGAATTATACCAGCCTCTAGCATTTTTGCAACCATACGTTCAATTTCACTCTTTTGGGCATAGGGATATCTGTACGGCTTGATGTTTGGAGGAACACTTCCTGGAATTAGATGAATAGCATGATCATGATCACGCATAGGTGGGAGACCTTTGGAGTCTCAAATACCTTGGAATGATTGTCCATGACTTTTTGGAGATCTGGAGAAATAGATGATTCCGATGTGGAAACATGTATCGAACATAATTGTGCAATTACACCTTTTTGTTCCTTTTTTAGAAGCTTTGTCATACCATTAGAGCTGATTATCTTTCCTGGTTTCCCTGCAATACCCCTTAATTCAACTTCCTTTCCTTCCATAAAAAAATTGATGAAAATTTCTTGAAAATTAAAAGCTATTGTACCCAAGGATTGTATCCATTGGACTCCTAGTACAACATCAGCACCTCCCATTGGAATGGAAAGCATTGGGCTAGTCAATACATATTCTCCCATGGGTAGCTTGACATTATGGCATTTCCAGAGCAATTTATTGTTCCTCCATTTGCAATCATCACTTGACACTCTGGTGCTGGATATAGGAAGCAATTCAATTCTTTTGCTACCTTACAATGAATAAAATTGTGGTTACTTCCTGATCAATCAACACTATTATGTTTTTCTTCTTGATTTTTCCTTCTATCTTGATGGTTTCAAGAGTGGTAATTCCCGCCAATGCACTACAAGATATTGTTTGATTCATTTGTTCTTCATCTAGGCTTTGTTCCTGGAGTATATCCTCTTCTTTTGACCTTTCTTGCTCCTTTTCTTCTTCCTCTTCACAATCTATGTAGAATAATTTATTCTCAGCAACTTATGACCTTTAGTGTATTTGCTATCACAAATGTAACAAAGCCCTTTTGCTCTTTTTGCTTCCAATTGTTGTGGTGTCAACCTTATAAGTTGTGGAAGACTAGCAGCGACAACACTTCCATCTTTATAGTTGTGAGTGGTATGCTTCCTGGTTGACATAATTTTGCTTTCCATTTTTCTTGCTAACCTGAATGCCTTCTCTAATGAAATCAGGTTCCCAAAGGCTAACATCATGTTGGATATTATCCTTTAAAGACCCTATGAACACATCAATCCTATGCTCCT
>APFE030406109.1:0-10715 GCA_000404065.3 Pinus taeda
TATAACAATAGAGGGATTCTATGGGGCATAGTAATAACAATATGGGGGCAATAGGGGCACAACAATATTAATAAGGGGTACAACTACCATAGTAATGGGGTAATCGCTAGTATTATAGGGACCCAACAACCCATCTGATCCAGTTATGATCAAACTCAAAAGAAATGAGAACTTTTCTGATATAGGTCCAGTTAAGCTTATCATAAGCTTTGGCTATATCCAATTGCATGATCATTCCAACTTTCCTATTTATTGTCAGTGAGTGCACCACCTCATCAACTTGAATGATGTTGTCGAGGATTTTCCTACCTTCCACATATCCAAATTGTTCAACTGACACCAGGGAAGGAAGAAAAGGTTTGAGTCTATTCTCCACAACTTTGGATATTATCTTGTTGACAACATTGCACAAGGCAATGGGTCTAAACCTATCAGGAGTTTGAGCTAGTTCCTATTTAGGGATCAGGGAGATAAACACTGTATTAAGAGCCTTCAATATAGTCTTGTCCCTCCTGGAGTCTTCCACGATGTTCAGAATGTCCTATTTTACTATATTCCAACAATCTTTAAAGGAATCTACGTTGAAACCATCCGGGCTTGGTTCCTTACCATTTTTCATTTCTTTTAGGACCTCAATCACCTCCTCTTTCGTCATTGTTCTGTTAAGGTTGAAGTTGTCCTCTCTGGAAACGAGCTTGGGTATATGTCTTGATATACCCCTAATGGATTGCTCTCTTTCTGAACAAGTTTCTTGTGCAATACCACGAAAGTGTTGAACTAGAACTGCTTCTATTTCTTCATGATAATTGAGAAGGTTACCTCCCTCATCCTTGATCAAAGAAATCTTGTTGTGAGCTTCATTCGCCATAGTGGATATGTGGAAAAAACTAGTGTTACATTCTCCTTTTATCCATTGCACCCTGGATTTTTGCCTCCAAAAAATATCCTCTTATTTACATAAGTTCTCCCATTCTTGACAATATTTGGTTGCTTGATCACTTCTATATTTATCAAAACTGTCCATGATAAGGGTTTGGTTGAGCTCTTGCATTTTTCCTTCAACAGATTTTTTTGCTACAAAAATATTTCCATATTCCTTCTTGTTCCATTCCTTGAGCCCAAGTTTAATATGTTTGAGTCTTTTTTGAAGAAGGAACATTCTTGTGCCCTAAATATTCAAATCTTCTGCCCACCAGATGGCTATGTTGTTGCTGAAATCTAGGTGGGAGAGCTAGATATTTTCAAATCTGAAAGGTCTATTCCTGGGGGTACCAATGCCTTGAATTTCCAATTGTATTGGCCAGTGATCAGATCCTCCAAAGGGTATAACTCTAGTAGCTATGTCCTTGTCCTTGAGCATGAGATCCTCTGAGGTTATGAATCTATCTAATTTGGAGGCCACCTAAGATTCTCATCCTCTTTTATTGTTCCAAGTAAAATTCCCATTATTCATTACTATATCGACTAGCTTCATATTGTCTATGAAGGTTTGAAATGCACAAGAATCTTTATTTAGAATTCTGGTACCCACTTTTTTCTCTGATAGCGATTTGATCATATTGAAATCACACCCCATGATCCAAGGGATTCTTGCATGTCTTCCCTTGAGGTCCTACAGGGAATCTAGAAACTTGAGTTTCCCATCCATTCTTTGGGAGCCATATACATTCATAACCAGGTAAATATCCTTATCTCCCACTGGTTACATGATCACTTAAAGATAATATCTAGATGCCTCTACATCTATAATGTCAATTTTTTGGGGGTTCCAAAGCGTGAGAATGCCTCTTGCTGTATTCTCTACTTTGACTTCTAGAAACTCAAATCTATTGAGCCATTTGCTGTGAATCTCTTTTATTTTTTGAATTGAACATTTAGTTTCCTGGACAAAGATCACATATGGTGTTGCTTGTTTCATCCTATTACTAAGTAATATTTGTTTTCTTTTACTGCCTAGACCCCTAATATTCCAAGAAATGAACTTCATTATCAGATATTTGTAAAGGAGTAACTGGATAGGTCTTTCATCTTACCTGAGTCTATCATTAGCTTTCCACATTCCATCAAAAGCTCGTTCTGCGCTTTTCTGCCTCTTTTCTTTCCTGGGTTTCTAGGTGCTAATCCTAGTGTGGCTTTCATAGCTTTCAAATCTTCGTTGCCCTGTCTTTTATTTTCCCTTTGCTTTTCTAGTCCTATGGTCTGAGTTTTCCATATGAATAGCTGTTGCACTCTATTGAACTCCTCTGGAGGTAACGAATCCACTCCCTCCCTGGTTCCTTATTTCAGGAATCCTTTTAGATATAGATTCTCATTCTCAGGAATCCCCTGAAGCTCGTGGTCTTCCATTTCCATCTCACTCTAGGTCATTTCTTGGTCCATCCACAGTTCTGTGTCACTCATCATTTCTTCTTTCTGTTTATTGATGCTTTGTGTTTGCTCATCATTATCTTCATTCGGCTTCTCCACTGGACTGCGTCCGTTGGCCTGATCTACTTTCATTATTACCTCTTCCTCTTCTAGTGCTTGAAACCTATTTTCATTGGCTAGTTGCTTTTCTGTTTGAAGTGCCTTCGATCCCGCTTTGTTCCCTTTTCCTTTCTGGACCACTTTATGAAAGCTTTTAGTGTCTTTCATGGTGTTGGTTTTACTCTTGTTTTCTATTTTATTGAGAGGGCAATCTCTGAATAGGTGTCCATGCTCACAGCATTTGCGACATCTGAATGGAATGTGTTCATAATCCACTATTTGCACCTATTCCGCATCAAACACTTCCAAGATTACCTCATCCGGAAGAGCTCCTGAAAGGTCAATCTCCACATATATTCTTGCAAAGGATGTATATTTTCCATTTCTCGTGGCCTCAGAATCTTTGACGAAATTCCCTAACTTATTTCATATGGCAGATAAGTATTCCAATTGCTAATAATGCAATTAGAGAGTAGAGTCTAACCCACACCAGGACCAAGGTTAAAGTTTCTTGTTCTGGGACAAAATTCATAACCCATGGTCGCATGTACAAGCCTGCAACTATGTAAAAATAGGGCCCTCATTCAAATACTCTATCCTTATCTTCAATAATTGCAAAGACTACAATAAGGAATCCCTTCGACCCAAGATGTAGTTCTATGCTTCCTTTTGGTTTCCAGTGGTATTTAATCCATGTTTTTGAAGCTTTTTTTGTGGGCCATAAGCACATGAATTTACAAATGATTGCATATGTCTACATGTGGTCCCTATGCACCTGCAGAGAAGGATCATTCAAAACTACTCTGGGTGTGATTGTGGTTTTGGGCTTGCATGGTCCCTCTTGTGCTTTGTCTTTTGCTCCCTGTTTCTTGTCTGCTTCCTCGTTTTCTATAGTGTTGTTATTCTCCCTAGATTTAGAGCCCTCCTGCTCCTCTTCCCTATTTCCTTGCCTTCCATCTAAAGGACCTTTGTTATCTTCTATTGGTTTTTTACCTCTGCTAGCCACTACCTGCTTGTAGGAGGGAGTGGAGCTCCCTCCTTTACGTCCTCCCATGGAGAACAAACTTTGCAAGCCTGTAACCATAGCTCAAAAATTGCGCTTAGCTCCGTGGCATATGCCGCGGATCCAAGAGGATTATCATCTAGCTACATTAGTTATCCAACAAGATTCTATGGTTTCTTCCCATGTTTCAAGGATTAAAGATGTGAAGGTGGATTGAATGTAGTATACCTATTGGTTAATAAGGTTACCTAAGGAAGTCTTTACTGGGAATAATAATGATTAGGTGCATATGTATTGCAATGTAATGAGGTTATTTCTAGTGAAAAAGGACCATATAGTATTGTGAAAGCAATGAATAGAAAAAGGCTTACTAGAAAGTTCCATAGAGTAGAGATTTTCATCGTTAGAATTTTCTTGGGAGGTTATGTACAATTATAAAAAGCTTAGAAGAAATGTAGTATAGTTTTTTCCTTCCTTAAAGAATATATGATAGTGATACCTTACTTCAAGGGTTTTCTTTACAATTTTATTCTTCATTGTATTGTTATCTATATATGTGTATTTTATATATGCGTATCTATTTATATAGTTGTTTATTGTTTTTTTATTGCATATAAATAGCTACCACAACATATTAGAAACCCAAGAAGAGAAAATCGATTTAATAATTACTATGAAACAATATATCAACAAACCCAATACTTGATGTAACTTGAAATAAAATCAAAGCAATCTCATGATTTTAAATCATTTTTGAGTTCGAGGTGAATAAAAAATAATAGAAGAACCACGTAGAAGGTAAATTTCCTTGAAATTATATTTTCATTCTTAGATTAATATAATGTATCAATTTATAAATGTCTACAATAAAAAAAATATTGATGTAAAAATGAATCATAATATAGTTAATCATTTATTGGTTTTATCGCATATAAATAATTATTGTTGCATAGTAGGTAAATTAAAAAGGATTAAATTGATTTGATATTTGCCAAACAAAACATACTAACAAATCCAAAATAATTGACATAACTTTAAAACAATTCATAGCAATCTCATGTTTATAAGGTACCCTAATAATTTTCAATTTAGGGATGTAAATTTGTAAGAGATGAAGATAAACAACTAGAAGGAATAATAAGATATTAGGGAAAATTGTCATCAACTTGTGTATGAGGGGTTGCCACATCATGGTAGGTACTAAGAGAAATAGTGAATTGATTTAATATTGACTAACGAAATACATTTGTATTAACCCAATACTTAGAATTATCTTTAAATTAAATAAAAATAATATTCTAATTGTGACACTTATTAAATTTCACTTTTGATGGGTGGGGAGTTGTAAATATATAAGATGTGAATATATAGAAGGATCATGAAGAGATTTGGGATAAAATTTTATAAGTTATGTTTTCATTGTTGTTTTAATTCAATGTAGCAATTTACAAATGGTTATAGTAAATCCATAGTATTGATATAAAGATTAATTTTAATATAGATATTCTTTCTTTCTGCTGAATTAAGCATCGGTCCATCTACTCATCTATACTATAAAAACACATTACAATTTGTAAAAGAAGCCAAAGGAAATGTTGGCCATAACCTTATCAAGCCACACATAGCCTTCGAATAGAAGCCAAAGGCCCACTAATCAGGCCTCGGGCCCACAAAAATATACGTCATGCCCTTCTGAAATCAATCTAATGCCACGACCGTGCAATATTCCATTAGAGATTGGATGGTTGAGACACATATCGAAACACTAACCAGCACACCCTTTAATTCTTGAATCGGACCCGATAAGCATTTAGGCTGTGCAATATAAAGATTTCGGGTCCGCTTCGGATGATAACCCTTGCGCATGTAATCAGCCCGAATTCCACATGATGCAGGCGATCCCCACCAAGCTGAGTAACTTTCTCAGTGTTTAACAATGTTTCTGGATCTAAAGCCTGATAATGCCACCATTAAAGTTGTTTTTAAGTCAATTTGGCTTGGTAACCCCCTTGCAATTTTCCACGAGAAATTAATAATATTGCCTCCATTTCACCTATCTACTTGCCCATTAACAAAGCTCCCTGCAAAGCCAATGAAATGGCGATCTGTACTATATTTCTTACTCATATAAATATTCCCTTGCCAAAATGGATCCCGCTCGAGAACTTTGGGATAGTTGAGTTCTGGGTACATATTTCCGCCTAAAGACAAGACTTCTTGTTCATATGAATCCTTGAACTTATGCACTATGTAGACCAAATTTCCTCTGTTTCCACTAGTCCACAACCTGCTATTTTCCCCTACTCTGATAGATCTCCCTGTTCGCGTTCGCTTGTCTGAGGCACTCTTCGCTCAATCTCCCATGAGGGGTCTCTATCTATTCATATTTTTATTTCTTTTGTCACAGAGTACTCCTTCATTAGTTAAAATGTCCACTAATTGGTTGGTTGTTCGATGCACATTAGTAAAACTTAGGGTTCTGATGTTCTGTAGGTGAGATTGAATCATTGATAAACTTGTAGAAGCCTCCAGTGTCTTGATAATTTTTTTCGAGATGAGCCATAACAAATTTTCTTGACCGAGTTAATAATCAATTCGAAATGAGCTTCAATTATTGTATTATGAAAATTAGAGTCCCTCAAGATTTCTAAGCATTGCTCAAGGGCCATGAGCTCTGCCATATTATTAGTGGCTTTCCCCAAATGAGTATGAAAGATGGTTTTTATGAAACCCATTCCATCTCTTATCACACCTCGCCATGCCTGTGTTTCCATTTGAGGCCCCATCTATATTGCATTTCATAAAACCCTGAGGGGGAGGTTGCTAGAAATCCTTATCAGCTATTACATGAATTGCATTCTTGTTTTTGCCAATTCAAGGACCGAGAAATTTTTTATAGTAAACTTTCATGAAATTGTGTGTTTATCCTTGCATTGATATGATGGGACAATTTATAGATATGTATAGAAAATGCATAGTATTCATGCAATAATAAATTATACCTTATAGATGTTAGATAGATTTAAATATGTCCTGTGATATGGTCATTGTAGCTTAGAGCATGTTTACTTCAATTTTCTTTGATCAAAGAGGATGGATTGATTTGGTTTTCTTTTTCTTGTGTCTAGAACCCTATATCACATACTTTACATAATACTTCATAACAGGGCCATCACCAAATGTGTTGCGTCCTCGGGGCTAAGATGGATTAGTATGTTGCGTAGTAATTAAATTTAGGTTAATATTAGATGCTTGACATTGATTCTATATAATTTATTATACAAATATTATACTTGTTATATTATTTTTATTTTCCTAATATGAATTTCATATAGTATTTATGATATTATTTTTATTCTTTTAACGCATATGGTTGACATGTGATATTTCGACATTATGACATCGATATGATTATGGATTATAGAAAAAAATCTACCAAATAACATCTATGGATGTGGTGTTCAAAATTTTCCAACTTCTTTGTATAACTTGTAAAATAATGGTCATCTAAATGGGTGTTTTGTTAACAATTGAATTCATACATGAATTAGCTTAAAAACATAGAAAAAGAAACTATACTTTCATTAATATTACAAAATGAAATGTATAAAATATATGTTACACTCTACTACGAGCACTCAACTTTATCACTCTAACTTAAAACTTTTTATTTGTCTCATTATTTGAATTCAATCTATGTTGTAGTACCTACACTAATTGTTGATCCTCTAAAGTATATATATCTCTTCATATTCTTGTTTCTTTACTTTGGATGTTTGTTTCCTACTATACTATTCGACTTTGTAGCAATTGGGATGTTCTCGTACATTATTATTCCCACATTATCCATCACCTCTACTTTCTATTCTTTTGTGTTAATCATTTTTTTCCATGCTTACACCTCTTGAACTATCTCTGAGCATATAATTTTCTGAATTTTACTCTTTCATATTTTTACCATGTGTTTCTTTGTTGTATACTTTAAACTATATAACAATCCTTTAATATGTTTTTGAAGGAACATATCCATAAAACTATCCTCTCACATATGCAATATAATATTTTTCCTTAACTTAATAAATTTTTTCTTTTATATTTTATTTCATTGTTCATTTTGATAATGTAACTTGTTTATTGTTATCTTTTGTTTCTGTTTTTTATTTTAAATATTATTACATTTCTTTAATACCGATATTGTAGATAACAAATGCATACACATAAATGTATAAATTGTTGTTATTTAATGACAAATTAATATATATATATATATTAATTTAGATTTTACTTATTTTAAAATATAGGTACCAATATTAAAATACGACTTTTTTTCTGAGAAAGAGGTAGTGGGATAAGGTTCTTAAAATTCATGCAATTGTATACCTTTAACACAGTGAGTAGAATCACATTTAAATCTAATCTTCTCTTACGCTATTTCAGTTTTTTTAATTTCTAATATCAAAAGAAAAAGATTTTGACACATATGTAAATGCTCAACAAAAATGGCCCAATTTCATAATTACAATAAAATTATGGACCACTTTTATAGTTACATTGAATAATATTGGTTTTTTAAAGTTAGCTTGTATAATTTTTAACAAACATTCATGATAATTCATTCACATATATTTCCTATGGATGATAATTATCAGTTATATAATTTTTAATAAACATGGATGATAATGCTCAATTATATATTTCTCATGATTTCTTCTCCTTCCACGTAGATTTGTCTCAATCGACATTCAGTGGGACTTTATTCCCTAGTCGCTATTGCATCGTTCTAGGCGTTATTGCTTGTGTGGCGCTTAAACATTAAGGTTTACATGTAATATTTTCGGCATTAGTGGAACACTTGTATCTTGTTGTTAGGGTATAGTAAATGGACAAGTGGGCAAATGCTTTAATGTTCCATGATAATTTGCGCATCATTGTAGGCTCCAAAAACAATATAGTAAATACCCCAAATCCCAAACAATATACCTTTTTCTTATAAAATAGATATACTCACATCGATGGTTATCAGTAGCTCATATAATGAAATCCAAATTTCTATTAGTGTATATATTCAAGTACAATTATACATCCAAATTTCTATTAATGTAGATTATACCCTCTTACCACCTTGGGTTTAATTTAATTCCTCCAAACCACCGCCATGCATAAAGGCATACTCATGCATGAACCTACCTTCACTCCTTTTTGTTTCCAACTATAATAATTTGATGCCAATCGACCAAGGGTAAGGAAGAGGAACCACATAGGATTAATAAAGAGAATTCCATAAAGCCACCACTCACATACAAATAAAGGAGCTGCGTTCCACTGTGAAGAGTCTTGCGTGAAGAATAGTTTGGTGTCATCTTGCTATCCGTCAAAGCTGCGTTCCACTGTGAAGAGTCTTGCGTGAAGAATAGTTTGGTGTCATCTTGCTATCCGTCAAAGCAGTGAAGGGTCATGATAGGAGATTCAAGAACCAGCCATTACGGGAAAAAGAGAGATAGAACTTTGTTATTTGTTAGTAAAAGGAGAGATACTCTCATCATGTGATTTCATGAAGAGGGTTTCTCATGAATGGGATGGGATGTGTATAATTTCTTACAAACATGGATGATAATTCATTCACATATATTTCCTATGGATGATAATTATCAGTTATATAATTTTTAACAAACATGGATGATAATGCTCAATTATATATTTCTCATGATTTCTTCTCCTTCCACGTATATTTGTCTCAATCTACATTCAATGGGACTTTATTCCCTACTCGCTATTGCATCGTTCTAAGCGTTATTGCTTGTGTGGCGCTTAAACATTAAGGTTTACATGTAATATTTTCGGCATTAGTGGAACACTTGTATCTTGTAGTTAGGGTATAGTAAACCGACAAGTGGGCAAATGCTTTAATGTTCCATGATAATTTGCGCATCATTGTAGGCTCCAAAAACAATATAGTAAGTGCCCCAGTCCCAAACAATATACCTTTTTCTATACCTTTTTCTTTATAAAATAGGTATACTCACATCGATGGTTATCAGTAGCTCATATAATGAAATCCAAATTTCTATTAGTGTATATAATCAGATCCAACTATACATCCAAATTTCTATTAATGTAGATTATACCCTCTTACCACCTTGGGTTTAATTTGATTCCTTCAAACCACCGCCATGCATAAAGGCATACTCATGCATGAACCTACCTTCTCCACTCTTTTTTGTTTCCAGCTATAATAATTTGATGCCAATCGACCCAGGATAAGGAAGAGGAACCACATAGGATTAATAAAGAGAACCCCATAAAGCCACCACTCACGTACAAATAAAGGAGTTGCGTCCAACTATGAAGAGTCTTGCGTGAAGAATAGTTTGGTGTCATCTTGCTATCCGTCAAAGCAGTGAAGGGCCATGATAGGAGATTCAAGAACCAGCCATTACGGGAAAATTAATGAAAGAACTTTGTTATTTGTTAGTAAAAAGAGAGATACTTTCATCATGTGATTTCATCAAGGGTGTTTCTCATGAATGGGATGGGATTTGTATAATTTGATACTCATCATAGCCGGTTAATATTAATTATTCAATATGTACAATCTATGCTTTAGTTAGTTTTGAACTTATGGATTTCAAGTAAAAACAATATACTTTTGACCATGAGATAGAAAGACATTTAAGTTTTATAGTTCTTGCTTGAATGAGATAAAATAGGGATATGAATATATTCGTGCACAATGATAATAACAATGAACACTACAAGAATGAAGAATGGTATGCACAAAGGTTTATGAGAGGCATGTGACGGTGGTGGTTGTAAATGAATGTTAAGATATCTCTAATCATGGAGGATATGGTGTTGTTGGATGATAGTAACAAAGCTGTATTGGTAAGAAGTGGTGTTGTGTTAGTTATTGAATTTTTATTGTAAAAAGTTAGAATCTATATAAATATGGTGTTTAATTTTTGAGTTATGTCTATTAAGGATTAGTAATTAGAGGAATTGTATTCCTACATTATTGTGTATTATATAATGAATAGTAGTGTTAAGAGATTTATTGGTTATGGTACTAGTTGTATGAGAATTTATAAGTGTATTTGCATTGATGGCATCCTTGGTGTGTTCAAGGTAAGTATTAGATGGCTCAGGGTATCCACGTTGAGATGGATATAATGCTTAGTGTGTCACAACTAAAAAGAGGATTAAAATAACTAGATTGCATCATTTAGAGTGTGTCCATGGCACAAGGTTT
>APFE030406110.1:17556-57330 GCA_000404065.3 Pinus taeda
AGACATTAAAAATCGTGATATATGTCAATTTATACGTTGAGAAAGTAAGAAAACGTTACCAAATGGAAATGCAGGGAATATTGCACCCACCTACAACGCAAAGGTTATTGTCTGTTGGACTTATATGCTGTGGCAGACCAACCCTATCTCAAAATATTTTGGACAGAACATCAACCTCAATCATTTCTTCACACTTCCACCTCTTGGAATGGCAGAAGTACCGTCTCGCCACGACACCTAGCTCAGTAGGTTTCTTATGCAACTGTTATATACTCCTAAGGCTGACTGCGACAGATAGGATAGAGATCCGTAAGTGAAAAGCAATCTCGCCATGCCGAGTCATTTTCTTTTCTCAATCTGTCGAAATCAACGAAGTAACTATCCTCACGATACAAAGGGCGTGACAACTTTACAATTCAGACAATGCAATTGACTTTGAAATTCAGACATAATCCAAAAGAGAAGAAATGGTGAAATAGTAAACCTGATAGTGGCCTGCTATATTTATATTGTGATTCTTCAAGTTTTCGGGCCACGTTTCCCTGGACTAACTGTTGTTTATAGCGATCTTTGTTTGTTAGTGCCAGAGAAATTCGCCACCGCATCACGCTGTAAGTATGAGACAAGAAAGGTGGCTATGCTATTTTGACTTCTATTTGTTAACTTCATGCGAGATGCAGCCACCCAAAATTATGAGAGGGAATACTTTTTGACTTCTAATATTTAACTTCATGCAAGATGCGCGCACCCCAAAATATCAGAGGGAATTTGTTTCTGCAGCTAGAAGTGCAATCAGTTTGAAACTGTATCTTTCCCTGGATGAATGATTTGGGAGGAGAATCATTCCACTGTTTGAGAAGATCAAGTTTTTTGTCCTCGGCCTTCCTCATTTTGGCATGAGCGTATATGTGTGCGGTTCTATGGGTAGAATTCTATTATTCATTTTCTTTCACTTTGATTCTTACTTATCTTGTTTGTGTTTTGAAATATGGAATTCTATTACTCATTTTCTTTCACTTTGATTCTTACTTATCTTGTTTGTGTTTTGAAATATGTTATTTATTAGGTGTCTTGTACTTTTGTACTTGGTTTTGTCTATGTTTCAAAATATGCTATTCATTGTCAGGTGTGTTTTAGTTTGGTACTCACATATTTTAGCCAACTTTCATGTGATAATTTGCAGACAGTCTTTTAACTTTTTCATTTAGAAATGTTTTTTTAGCCAACTTTCATGTGATACTTTGCAGACAGTCTTTTAACTTTTTCATTTAGAAATGTTTTTTAATGTTTTAACTTTTTACTAGATGGGTTTTAAATATGTTTTTAAGATGGGTATTTATATATTATTAATGTTTTGGAATATGTTATTTATTGCTAGGTGTCTTCTAGTTTGGTACTTGTTTTTGTTTGTGTTTTGAAATATGTTGGTAGTTCTTTAATTTATTCGAATATGTTGTTTTTTATTTAGAAATGTTTATTTTTTAACTTTTCCAGGTGAGTATTAATATATTTTTAAATGGTTTTCATGTGATATTTTGGTATTAATATATTTTGACCAAATTTTAAGTAATATTTTGTAGGTAGTTTTTCAAGATTGCTTTTATTTAGAAATGTTTGTTGTTTTTAGTTATTTTTCAAGCGAGTATTAATATATTTTTTGGTTAGTTTCTATGTCATACTTTTAGTATTAATATATTATGAGTAATTTTCATGTTGTTTTTTTGTTAGTAGCCTTTGTAACTAATTGAGATATGTAGTTTTTATCATTCGTTCATGTAGTTTTGATGACAGATCCATTTGGGATTCGAAATGTCGACAAAATATGACTACTACTGTGATATCTCGAAATATAGCCCAACAATTTTTCATTTATAAATGTTCTTTATTTTAGAGTTATATTTCACATCAACATATATATATGGTTGGTTTTTTTTATTATATTTTGGTACTAATATATTTTGGCCAACTTTCATATGATACTTTGTGGGTAGTCTTTATGATATGCTATTTTTATTTTTTTGTTATTTTTTACATGGACATTAATAATCTTTTGGTTGGTTTCTACGTAATATTTTGTAAGTTACTATGAAGTTTTTTTTGTTATCATATATTTAAATGTACTTTATTGGATTTCCATTGGATATTTTGTAAAGATATTTTGAAGTTGTTATTATCATATATTTAAAATGTATTTTGTTAGATTTCTATATAATATTTTGTAAATAATTTTGAAATTGTTTTTATCTTTTAACTTTTATAGCTTGATATTTTTATATATGTATTCTTTATGCTTGATATTTTGTTCTATGTATTTTTAGATATTAATATTTAACTCTTTTTTCAATCCATATTTCACTTAGTAATATTATTTGAATTAGCTTCTGTGAGGTCAATCTCTTTACACTCATTTTTCATCACCTTTATTTTAGTATTAATCATTTTGGTTTATATTTTTCAGATTTTTTAATGTTGTGTTTTATATTTATTTATATTTTTTTTAATATAAATTACTAATATTAAATATATATTATATATATTATAATATGATAATGAAATTTAGAACTATATTGAGAGTTTATTTTACATTAATAATTTATTTAAGATATAAAAAAATTTATTAACATCGAGGGTGGTAGCACAATTGACAAGAAAACATATTGTCAAGCCCTTGTGTATCCAATTGATGAGAAGTTAAATCCCCAAAAACATATCTCACTAGCCAAACCATAAAAAATAATCTTTATTAACAATTTTGCAATAATTTATGCTAAGGTTAATGGTATTTAATGTTTCTCATAACAAAAATTAATTGTAATGAATAAGTATAACGAGAAAAGGATGTTTATTCTTATTAGCTACAAAGTAAAAATATATTACAATGTGTATCTTAATGCTCTATTCAAGGACTATATTAAAAAATTAAGCACTTTTTTTATTGTGAATTAATTGTATTGGAAAATATATTATTTATTTTCATGTTAGCTAAATGACCAGCTTTCAAAAATTGTTTCTCTCCTTTTATGATAATTCATTTTCCTTTTGGCTTTTGTCTTCCTTGGGTGCTTTTAAATTTAAATTTTTATGCTCGCATGAAGATGATGGTAAAAAATGGTAATGTGGTAACTAATATCATATTCAAACATGAATGCACTAATATTCTAAAAAAACACATGTGCATGAGATTCCAACCTTAATGTGCCTAGAATAGCAACAAAGGCTACGAAATTAGTGCGAGGTAGGAATTGTGAAGAATATGTACATTTACCTATGAAAACATGTACACTAGAGAAAATGCATGCACATCCTTTAGTAAAATGCACAGGTTCTTACGATGGTAAATTTGACAAATGTTGTGACGAATCAATTGTTACTATTAGACCACACCATTCTTTTTATGGGTTATTGAGTGAATTAAGAAGAAAAATTTGAGAGCATGATAAAGTTGATGAGCCCCAGTATTGCAACAAGAATTTTTCAACTCCTAAGGCTAGCAACTTAAATTATCAACCTGGGGTTCGTACAAAATTAAGAGGTGTCATCATTGTATGTACAAAATTCAATGTGTCCTTCTTTCATTGATCTAATGAACTGAATGTCATAAATTGTAACCTAAATTAGTTGCAGAAATAAACCATGCTACTCTAATTGTGAACAAATCAAATCAATTATTCTACTTGCAAAATGGAAATCAATAATATAATTTCAAATTTCTTCGGAAGAAGAAAGTTAATCTACGACACATAACTAGGAAATTCGGAAACTAAGTCTACTTCACTTGCATTGAATAGTTTCAAATGTGAAAATTGCTTCCTAACTCTATTTGTTGGTTTGTGCTTGTAGTGGAGGAATGAACAGTCTAGAGTGGTCCTTAGGCCTCCCTAATCATGGATTTAGAGCCTACAGGGCATTATTCATCTAGACTAAGTAAAAGTTGTAGTGGGGATCAAAATTAGTGAAGGAAAGTGATACTGCAGGTTTTCTACAAGTGATTGCTATAAGAGTGAGAATATTGCTAAATGCCCAAGTAAATAAAATTCAAATGGGATTGGAAAGAAATTGTTATTAAGTAGGATGTAGTAGGTATCCATTACAAGTGGAATAACTCCAAAATACCATTGTTAACACACGCTAAAAAATAGTAGAAATTACTACTCTAAAAACTAGAAATTCAAGAACTAGTGAGCTAGTTAACCTATTGAATTCCTAACCTAATAAAGTGCAAATGAAAAGGGGTAAATTTTTTAATTAACTTGGATTTTTTTATGACCCAATACAAGTGGAATCAATGTGAATGAATCTCATTAAAATTTTCTAAAAAATAGTATAAAATTACTATTATTTTGCTAGAAATCCTAGATTTGTGAACTAGTAAACCAATCCAAGTAGCTCAACGATGAAGATTAAATTTCAAAGTTCTTCTATGGATGAATCATTCTTTTGAATCTATAAATAACCTAAAAATTAACTTAATTCAATCATTTAACCAAATTCTACAGAAAAAGAAGCATAAATACTTAATGCAAAAATAGGAAAAAAGAAGAATAAGAAATGCATGTGAATAAGAAGTGAAAAGAAGAAAGGAAAAATATAAAAAAGGGCTCTGAGGATCCTAGGATGTCCAAGCCAAAGGATACTTAGAGTCCTATGAAGGAGACCAAGCTTTAGAAGTTGAAAATGGCACCAAAATTCATTATTTGAATCAATTCAAGTACATCCCTACTAGAAATGAAAGTCGAGGTGCAAAAATACATGTTTTCTCCACAAGAAGACTAAGAAATGCATGCCTCTAGAAGAAAATTCAAATTTTTAATTATAAAAAATGAACAGGAAGAATTATCCTTCAAAACAGGAAGGCTTCCCCTCCAAAATCCCTCAAATAGTGAATATGGTTCCCAACAATAGGAATCTACATTAAATGAAAGGGGACAAATTCCTAGATTCTCTCAATCACTAAAGCTCTAGAATTTGTGGAACAATTTCCTAATATCTTGTCGATTTATTATCCAATATTGATCCTCCTGTAGCAGGGAGAAAGTCCCTAAATTATCTCATCCTCCAAATCTTCATAATCTGCCTAATATTCTTTCTGCAAAAGTAAATAACATTAGGCACATAATAGGCTAGGATAAACCAAATTCCTAAGGACTCATTAATACTACAAATTAAATCTATGATGTGTAAGTGAAGGGGGTCAAATACATGTTTCAAGTGTCTATAAATAATCAAATGGGCCTAATAAAATAGACAGTTCTAGAGCCCATCATCTCCCCGCTACTGAAATTGTTGCTCACCCATGAGAAATCTAGCCTTCCTCCTCTTTCCTTCCTTTTCCAAGGTGTCCTTTGTTATCTTCTTGATGTCTTATGAGGTTATAGAGGTGGTTTCTTCTGAATGGAACTCAACCACAGATGGTATTTCTCCAGGTGACACCTATGATCCTGATACTATTTTGATGGGAAAACTTGGTGTTTTTGTCCCACATCCTCTGCCTTCTTTCATTTCGCAATCCACATCCATCTGTGAGTTATACCCCCTCTCTTTTTCCAATTTGAATAAGCATGGTGCTACAAAATTATTAGGAAAAATCCTTCCTTCTTTCACAAATTTATAATAAGACTCCAGGTTGGGTTGTGGTTTAGGCTCTTGGAGTTCTTGGGGACCTCTTTCTACCTCTTTTAATGTTGTTTCATCCTCTTGTAGAACTTTTTCTAAATCTAATTTTTCTTGTAGAAACCTTGTCTTTCTCCTGGAACACCCCTGCTTTCTCCTGTAGCACCCCTTCTTTTATTATGCAACCAACTCACAAAATAGAATAAAAAGATATATCAATGACTTAAAACGTAGCCTCTTCGAGGGGGCATCTCCTTTACATTACACAAATGAACAATTCTTGGATGATACAAATGACAAGACCTCCCTTCTATATATAGGAGTCTAAGGGGTCACAATATAATCAGAGCTGACGTAACAATAATAATGTAAGGGCACATTAATAACAATAGTGGGCTTCTATGAGGCACAATAATAATAATATGGGTACAACATGGGCACAACAATAACAATAAGGAGTACAGTGACAATAATAGTAATATAATACACTAGTATTATAGGGACCTAACATGCCCCTCTCCTTCAAAAAAGTGTTTTCCTCAATGGTTGAGTAGTTCTAGATGCTTCTGTATAAAATTCTCATCCTTCCATGTGGAATGTTTAGCAGATAAGTTCTTTCACTTGATGATATACTATGAAATTAATCGATTCCATAGTTGTCGAGTTCTTTTTTCTATGACTTCTTCAATTTCCATTGTGATTTTCTTTCCTTGTCAATTTCTAGCAATATTCTTTAAACTCGATGCTTCTCACTTTTAGCCTTATTTAAGCATGAAACATGGAAAATTGGGTGCACTGGGGAAGATGCAGGAAGTTCCAATTTGTATGCCATAGTACCAATATTTTGCAACACCTTGTATGCACCATAATACTTTGGTGATAATTTATCATCCTTCTTAGCTTACTTGAGGGACATTTGTTTGTATGGTTGTAGCCGTATAAATACCTAGTCACCTACATCAAAACTTCTTTCATGACGATGTTGATCTTCATGTTGTTTCATTGTATTTTGCGCCAAAGTGAGGCTATCCTTTAAGAGTTGGAGAACTTTTTGTTGATGTTCGATATGATCTTCCACTGCTTGAACCTTAGAATTTGCTCTTAAATATGATGTGATGGATGGTGGATGATATCTGTAAAGCACCATAAATGGGGTCATTTTTTTGTAGTATGGAAGGAAGTGTTGTAAAACTGTTCAGGGAGAGGCAACCATTTGATCCATCGTGTCTATTTATTATATACAAAGAAACAAAGATATCCTTCCAAACATTTGTTCACTATCTTAGTTTTCCCATCAGAATGAGGATGATAAGATGAGCTATGAGCTAACTGAGTACCCAAATAAGAAAATAATTCTTCCCAAAAATTTCTAGTGAAAATAGGATCTTTGTCACTTACAATAATCTTTGGGTTTCCATGTAGCTTTTGAATTGTTTCAATAAAAGCAGTAGCAATTATACTAGCTTTAAATGGATTAAATAATGCCCAAAAGTGTGCATACTTGGTAAGTATATCAACTACCACCATGATGACACTCTTTCTTTTGGACTTGGGTAAATCTGTGATAAAATCCATCGAAACCTCCGCCCAACATTGAATTGGAAGGGATAATGTTTGTAATAGACCCAGGTTCTTAATTGTCTCAATTTTATTTTGTTGGAAAACCAAACATTCTGCCACAAACTTTTGAATATCAGATTTTAGGCCATCCCAAAAAAAATCCTTCTTAACCCTGTGTTAAGTTTTTGAAAATCATGAATTCCCTCCTAAGGGAGATGTGTGCAATTCCATAAGAATCTTTTGTTTGAGTTGGGAATTCTTACAAAGGTATAAGCGACCTTTGTACCATAATGAATCATTTTTCTAGCTAAATGTATCGGATGTACTGGGATCTTGCTGCAACTTTGGAACGAGTGCCCACACTTCTTCGTCATTATTCCATTCATCCCTTTCTTTGTTTATCCAATTTGGTTGGATAATAGAAATGGCACAAAGCAATGCTTCCACATCCTTATCCTTTCTTAAGAGTGCATTTGCAACAACATTTATCTTCCCTTTTTTGTAGATGATTTCAAAGTCATAACCCAACATCTTTGTGACCCTTTCTTGCTGATATTCTGAAGATAATCTTTGTTCTAAAAGCTATTTAAGATTATCATGATCTGTTTTTACCTTCAAGTCTCTTCCCATTAGGTAAGGTTTTCATTTCTTAAGTTCATGTACTATTGCACAAGTTTCCTTCTCATAAATAGCTTTGCGTAAATATTTTCCTTTGATTGGACGACTTCCGAAAGTAATGGGTATTTCTTCTTGCATTAAAACAATACCAATTCCATTTCCTAGGGCATGACATTCCACAATAAAGGTTTTGTGAAGTATAGCATAGCTAAGACCGATGTTGTGCACATTGCCTCTTTAAGATGTTCAAAGGCCTTCGTTGTTTCTGGAGTCCCAGAAAATGCATCTTTCTTCAGTAATGTTGTTAGAGGTGCTGCTATTCTCCCATAATTCATAACAAACTTGTGATAATACCCTGTCAACCTGAGAAATCCTCCTAGATGCTTTATGGATGTGAGGATTTTCCATCCCTTAATGGCTTTAATTTTGCTAGAAGTGCAATCAGTTTGAAACTGTATCTTTCAATGGGTGAATGATTTGGGAGGAGAATCATCCCACTGTTGAGAAGATCATGTTTTTTGTCCTCAACCTTCCTCATTTTGGAATGAGCTTATATTTGTGTGGTTCTATGGGTGGAATTCTATTATTCATTTTCTTTCACTTTGATTCTTACTTATCTTATTTGTGTTTTGAAATATGGAATTCTATTATTGATTTTCTTTCACTTTGATTCTTACTTATCTCGTTTGTGTTTTGAAATATGTTATTTATTAGGTGTCTTGTACTTTTGTACTTGGTTTTGTCTGTGTTTCAAAATATGTTATTTATTGTCAGGTGTGTTTTAATTTGGTACTCACATATTTTAGCCAACTTTCATGTGATACTTTACTGACAATCTTTTAACTTTTTCATTTAGAAATCTTTCTTAATCTTTTAACTTTTTACTAGATGGGTTTTTAATATGTTTTTAAGATGGGTATTTATATATTATTAATGTTTTGGAATATGTTATTTATTATTAGGTGTCTTGTAGTTTGGTACTTGTTTTTGTTTGTGTTTTGAAATATGCTATTTATTGTGAGGTGTCTTTTAGTTTGGTACTCACATACTTTAGCTAACTTTTATGTGATATTTTGTTGGTAGTTTTTTAACTTATTGGAATATGTTTTTAGGATATTTTGTTGGCAGTCTTTTAATTTATTGGAAAATGTTGTTTTTTTATTTAGAATTTTTTTTTTCTTTTTTTTTTTTTTCATCAAGTGAGTATTAATATATTTTTAGATGGTTTTTATGTGATATTTTGATATTAATATAGTTTGGCTAAATTTCAAGTAATATTTTGTAGGTAGTTTTTCAATTTTGTTTTTATTTAGAAATATTTATTGTTTTAAGTTATTTTTGAGGCAAGCATTAATATATTTTTTGTTAGTTTCTATGTAATATTTTTAGCATTGATATATTATGAGTAATTTTCATGCCGTGATTTTGTTAGTAGTCTTTTAACTAATTGAGATATGTAGTTTTTATCATTCTTTCATGTAGTTTTGATGATGGATCCATTTGGGATTCGAAATGTCGACAAAATATGACTACTACAATTATATCTCAAAATTTAGCTCAACAATTTTTCATTTATAAATGTTCTTTGTTTTAGAGTTATATTTCACATGAACATTAATATATATATTTGGTTGGTTTTTTTTATATTTTGGTACTAATATATTTTGGCCAACTTTCATATGATACTTTGTGGGTAGTCTTTATGATATTCTATTTTTATTTTTTTGTTATTTTTGACATGGACATTAATAATCTTTTCATATGTTTCTACCTAATATTTTGTAAGTTACTTTGAAGTTATTTTTGTTATCATATATTTAAATGTACTTTATTGGATTTCCATGGGATATTTTGTAAAGATATTTTGAAGTTGTTATTATCATGTATTTAAAATGTATTTTATTAGATTTGTATATAGTATTTTGTAAATAATTTTGAAGTTGTTTTTATATTTTAACTTTTATGGCTTGATATTTTTCTATATGTATTCTTTATGCTTGATATTTTCTTCTATGTATTTTTAGATATTGATATTTAACTTTATTTTTCATCAATATTTCACTTTTGTACTATTATTTTGATTACATTTCTTGTGAGTCATTCTTTACACTCTATTTTTCATCATCCTTTACTTTAGTATTATCATTTTGATTTTATATTTTGAGATTTGTTTTAATTGTCGTGTTTTTATATATATATATATATACATATATATTATATATATATATGTATATATATATATATATATATATTATGAGAGAGAGAGACCGGAGAGAGAGATGAAGAAGAAGAGAGAGATGAGAGAGAGTTTATTTTATATTAATAATTTACTTAAGATATAAAAAAAATTATTAACATCGAGGGTGGTAGCACAGTTGACAAGAAAACATATTGGCAAGCCCTTGTGTAGCCAAGTGATGAGAAGTTCAATCCCCAAAAACATTTTTCACTAGCCAAACCATAAAAAATAATCTTTATTAACAGTTTTGCAATAATTTATGCTAAGGTTAATGGTATTTAATGTTTCTCATAACAAAAATTAATTGTAATAAATAAGTATAATGAGAAAAGGATGTTTATTCTTATTAGCTACAACATACAAATATATTACAATGTGTATCTTTTTTTTTTTTAACAATGTCGGATACTTTTGATATTATAAAATCAGAAACTTAAAGCAGATACATAGGGGTCTTGAGTTATGGCAGGGAGGGGCAAAACTGGGTACGCAGACCCTTTAACCTCTTTTCTGCCCAAAATGCTGAAATTAAACAAACAACGGCTATATTGCCTTACATATGCCCCACAGAGCAGACAGAATTTACAGGCCATAAGGAGTTTTTTGAGTGACTGAGGTGTCGGGGAAAGGTTCTCTTCGGGCGCCACTGGCCTTCGTGGAGGCCTCAGCTTGAAAACTTTGAGTGAGGGCGCGAATTTGCTCCATAGCTTCCTCCAAGTGACTGCATCTGCCCTGCAAGTTTTCAATTTCCACCTTTTGTTTTTCGAGCTTCTTTCTCTTTGATCTTGAGTCTGATTCGAAATCCTCCTTCAATTCCTTGAGCTCGCTCCTGAGCCTATTGATCATGAAAGTGTGGGTCTTGCACATCGTGCAGTCTTTGCTAAAAATCCCGTCAATGTTGATAGCTGGCTCCGGAGGGTTTTGCTGGGCTGGCTGATCTGCCATGGTGATTGGAGGGAATAGCGAGACAGAGCAGAGGGGAGAAGGCTTGAAGATGATGAGCACGAGGTGAGGAGACTGGTAAAGAAGGTGCGAGGGGCGCAGAAGTGAGGGGGGAGACCTCAGGGGAGTCCAAACTCTGCAGCTGCTTAACAAAACCAAGTCAGTATTTAAAGAGAACTTTGAACCGAAATTAGGAGTTACCAGAAGCGTGGGCCTTGACTCTGACTCTCTGTTGCTGTTGTCCAGCTTCAGAGACCACTTCGAACTGTGTTGAGAGATTATCAAATGCGTGGGCCTCGAATCTGGCTTTCTGTTGCTGGAGTTCAAAGAAGGGTCTCTGGAGAGTAAACTGAGAGCAAAACCGTAGCCAGCATTATCATCAATAGAGCAGAGAGGCCGAAGACCCCAGCGCTTAGAGGGAAGGCCTGGGGACGCCTTGGGCACCTTAAAACTCCTGAGAGAGTAAATGGCACTGCGCGTGGAGTTGGGGGGCGCCTGGTTCACTTAAGCTCTCCTGTAAGTATTAATGCCATTTGTTGTATGAAACTCGATGCAGACTTGGGGTGAAAAACTCAGAGCAAGGCTGATAACTTCTGGGGAGAGAGGGGGAATATAAAGGGGAAGGGAGAGGAGCAGTCTGGTCGAGGTTTTTCCCTCAGAAAACGAGGAGGGGTCAGGGAGCAGATTTGGAGTGAGATCTTCTTGAGTAATGAGGTGACTGATACCAGATTGTTCAGGGTCATGTTCACGGGGAAGGGAGGGAAGAATGGCGCAGAGGACGAGGGAAGTGATGGAAGGCGGCTACATGTGAAGAGATGAGGGATCGAGGATTGAGGAGGCGGTACTGAGGAAAATCATTTTGATTATTTTTTGAGATCTGTCCTGGTGGCTCTGATGGGAGAGAGGGGACTTAAGGAATAGCTCTGACAGAGATACAGTCATCCATGCAGACCTGGCCTTCCTTTAATTTGACAGCTTTGTTTGCGAGGGAGTCCGCTTCAGCATTATGCTCTCTGAGAACATGCTTGAATGAGATTTCTCCCAGATCACTTAGATTGTCCATTATCCTGGTTCTGGTGTTGTTTAAACCTTCCTTGATGAACTTTTTCCCTGAAATCATTGAGGAGATTATGATTGTCGAGTCCCCTATGATGATGGCATTCCTCAGGCCCTTTTCTGAGAGAATAGTGGTGCCGAGGAGCATGCTGTAAGCTTCTGCTGAGTTATTTGTAGCTTCCCCGAGACCCCATTCATAACTGTAGATAAGAGTTCCATGTTGATCTTTTATTACGCCTCCTGCACCTGCAGCTCCAGGATTATGCTTTGATGCTCCATCGAAAAAGAGGGTGGGGCAGTTTTGAGCACTGATCCATTGGTGGACTTCTTCTTTGGTTCCCCTGAGCTTCCAGGAAGTTTGTTTCTTGTGAGCTTTGCTTTTAGGCGGAGGATTTTGGGAGTGACAGATTTTGAACTTGTTGTACCAGTCCTTTTCCTCTTGAGTCCAGTTCGTTTGATCAGGAGTGGCAATGTAGTTCGCGCTGACTGTTTCAGAGATGCTGGCCATTGTTTTTGCTATGATTGTGCCCATTCTTGGTTGGATGTTGTTGAAGATGAAGCTGTTCCTGGCGAGCCAGAGATTCCAACAGAGGGTGGCGGGGATGCATTTCCAGATTCTAATTAAATTGATTTTACCTCTTCTTTGGTGTGGATAATCTTTTTTCCAATTCTTCTGGAGGGAGTGAACCTGTTCATATCTTCCCCTGGCTTCCAAGGGACTGGTGAGCTGTTTCCAACAATTCTGAGCCCATGGACAGAGGAGAAAGGAGTGTTGAATTGTCTCTTCCTCAGCTTTACAGAAGCAACAGATCGAAGGGCCTTGGATGCCTCTCTTCCTCAAGTTTTCTGCAGTGAGGATTTTCCCTTTGAGAAGGGTCCAGTTGAAGTGTTTGACTTTAGGGATGCATTCAGATTTCCAGGTGGCTGTGTGGAGGTTCCAATTGGAGATTGGGTTGCTGTTCTGGAGGGATTTGTACCCTTCCCTGACTGAGAAAGACCCTCCACAGGGATCCCAGATGTAAGAGTCTTCTTTTTCTTGATTGACTGGTGCTGTTCCTGAAAGTGAAGACTTTAGTTTGAGCCAGAGATCTTCAAGGTCCTGGGGTAAATGCAACTCTTGCCAATCTCTCCATCTGTTGTGGTTCCAAGAGGAGATGTCAAAAAGGGTGTTTATCTTTCTAGCTTCCATCCAATTCTGAAGAGGCCTTAGCTCGAGTTGGAGATTCCTTGGATTGGTGTTCATAATCCTGTCAACCCAGATTTTGGTATCCTTCCCATTGCCCGGGTGCTTGGACACATTCTCCCTGAAATGTGGCAGAACTTTTTTAATTAGGCGCCAAACTGAGGTGCAAGGTCTGTCAATTATTGGCTCGATGAGAATGTTAGAGTTTGAACCGCTGAGGTATTTTCTTTTTATGGCCTCCACCCACCAGGATCCCTTGCTTGAGATAATCTTCCATATCAGTTTTAACCCCATGGCCTGGTTGGAGAAGCTAGGAATTTTTATTGAGAGGCCTCCTTTTTCATAGGGAAGGGAAACCTGCCCCCAGTTAACAAGGCTGAACTTTTTAGTGTCCTGTTTTCCTCCCTGCCAGAGGAAGCTACGCATTATGAGTTCCATATGCTTGTGGATGCTTGCTGGGGCCATCATAACCGCATATTGATAGATTGACAGTCCTGAAAGGACGGCCTTTATAAGGATAGTTCTGCCTGCAAGATTTAGCCAGGAGACTCCCCAGCTTTGTAGGAGGCCTCTCATCTTCTCTATGTGTTTTGTCCACACTCCTGCTTTTATGTGTTCCTTTGCCAATGGTAATCCCAAGTAGGAGAAAGAGCTCCAATTTCTTTGGAGAGGGATGTCAAAGATGTGGGATATACTTTGTTGAATTTGATGAGGCACATTCCAAGTATAAATTTTGCATTTTCTGTTATTTAGTTTCCCCCCTGAAGCCTGAAGGAAGGTGTCCAGGACTCTTTTGAATCTCCTTGCCATCAAGCTGGAAGCTCCCCCAATTAGAAGAGTATCGTCTGCGAATAGTGAGTGGTTAATCTCCTTTATTCCTCTTTCAATGCTTATCCCCAATATCTCTCTCTTGAGGCGGAGATCTTCGAGGTGAGTGCTTAGAGTTTTAGCCATAATTATAAAAAGAAAAGGGGAAAGAGGGCACCCTTGCCTAAGTCCCCTGGTGCTTTTGAAGGAATTGCCTGGGCGGCCATTGATCAGCGGGGCTGTCCATGGGTCGGAGATGCATCCTCTTATGATATCAACTGCTTTAGAGGAGAAGCCAAATTTCCTCAATGCTGCTCTTAAGAAGGAGTGATCCACTCGATCAAAAGTGTTGGCCATATCCAATTTGATGATCATGCCTCGTTCTCCTTTGATGAGGCTGCTGTGAATGGCTTCCTGAATAAGGATTACGTTGTCTATAATCTGTCTCTTGGGGACAAAGCCTCCCTGATTCTCAGAAATGATGATGGGGAGGAGGTTCTTGAGCCTGTTGGCGATGATCTTTGTGATGATCTTGCACGAGACATTGCACAGAGATATGGGGCGGAATCTGTCAAAATATTTGGGGTGAGCTTCCTTGGGTATCAGTGCAATGTGAGAGGATTTCGTGTAGTCCCCCACCTTATGCTTTCTGAATGCATTTTTCACCATTCTCACAAAGTCCTTTTTTATGATTTCCTAGTGTTGTCTGTAGAAAGCTACCGAAAATCCATCCGGTCCCGGGGCCTTGTCTTGTTGCATACTGAAGGTAGCTTCTCTTATTTCCTCTTCGGTGGGCTCTTGTTCCAGCTCTCTGTTGTGGTCCTCTTTGATTTTGCTTTCAATTAAACTTAGAAATGTTGTGCTGTCATGATGTTGAGGATCTGCTGTAAGGAGAGCCTGAAAGTGGTCGAAGGCTGCCTTTTTTATTTCTTCTTGGTCATGGAGGTCTCTCCCTTCCACTTCTATTTTGTCGATCTGATTTCTTGCCCTTCTCGTCTTGACGTTGTTGTGGAAGAAAGAGGTGTTCTTGTCCCCTGCTTTCAGCCAAAGGCAGCGGGACTTCAGTCTCTGATCCTCTTCCTCAATACGGTTTTGCCTGTATAGCTCCATGAACATGCTCTTTTCTTTTTCGATGTCATCAATTGTGGGCTGCGATTGCTCTTTCTCTTTGTGCCATCTCTCTATTTCCGAAAGGAGATCGGTTCTCTTCTTTCTCTCGGAGCTTGCCAGCTCTCTCGCCCACTGCTTTATGGCAGACTTTAAATGTTTTAATTTGGTTTCCCACACGTAGTGAGGTGAGCCGAGGATTTCTTTAGCCCACTGATTTTGCACAAGAGTGCAGAATTCTTCGTAGCTGTCCCAGTGCTTGTTGTATTTAAAAGGAAGGGGGCCTAAATTTGTTCCTTTAGTCAGAGAGAGGGTCACTGCTTTGTGGTCTGAGGCTGTTCCGTGGACTGTGTAGCTTTTAATTGCCTGGAAGTTGCTGGCCAACCTTTCATGTATTAAAAATCTGTCTAACCTTTCTTTGATGTTCTGGGGACCTGCTCTTTTATTGGACCAGGTGTATTTGCCATTAGATAGAGGGGTATCTATCAGGTTGAAGAGCTGAATTATTGTTTCAAGCTTGTCTCTGAATGGATCTGGGTGGAAGTTGCCTCCGAATTTTTCCTCCACCTGCCTTATTAGATTCATGTCACCCCCAATGATTATTTGACTACTTTGAATGGAGGAGAGGTCTGCTTCTAAGCTGTTCCAGCAGCTGGTTTTGTCTCTGTAGTGATTGGGTGCATAAATGTTGTATATGGAATAGACCTCTTGAGTGTTCTTACTCCTTAAATCTGTTCTTATCCACCAATTGCATAGCTGATGGTTGCTGATTTCCCACTTGTTTTTGTTCCATAGAGTGCCTATTCCCCCTGAGGCCCCATCTGAGCCTTTTGAGATGCCTGAGTAGTTTTTGAATCTTTGTGTTTGCGAAGTGAAGTCCTGCTCGGTTGATTTGGTCTCTTGGATTAGGAAAATGTCTGGCTGTTCCTGAGTCAATAAATCCTTAATTGCTTTTATCTTTAGGGAGGAACCCATTCCCCTGCAATTCCAAGAGACCAAATTCATTATTTCCCTATTGTTGAGTGGAGTCCTGCTTTCTCCTTGGCTTTCTTGCCATTTCCTTTTAGCTTGCCTAGAAAAGAATCCATGGGTTGCTGAGATCCGGTTGCCATCTCCTTGGCAGCTGCTTCATCTCTCAGCTCTTTGTTTGATTTTCTGCCAGCTTTTCTCGGAGGGTCAGAAGGTTGGTTCGCTTCTCTTGTTTTGTTTCTAGTTTGGATTCTTTCAATGGTAGGGGTGGGAGAGAGAGGAGGGAAAGAGCTCGGAGAAGCAGGGCGAGGGGATTGAGGGGGTGAGGGAGGGTCCTCTGCAGACAGAGATTCAAAGGGATTGAGGGAGGGAGGGAAGTCTTGAGAGGGGGGGGGGGGGAGGGGGAGGGAGCTTGAAGTTGCGGGCCTGCGGAGCTGGAGCCCGGATTGAGCTTTTTTCTTTTCACTTCTTCCCAAGAACCCCCTGCATTTTCCTCATTATGCTCCACATCAATTACTTTTAGCTTACTACATCTATTGGCAAAATGGCCGTACTCGTGACATACCTTGCATTTAAAAGGAAGTTGTTCATAGTCCAGCTGCTGGATGTGCATCCATTGGTCCACCTTGAGTTTGATTGCTTCGGGCAGTCCTTTCCCCAGATCAACCTCAACGCAAATCCTTGCGCATGCATGCATGTTCTCCCTTGGTTCTGATCTGTCTATGTATTTTCCGACTGCATTGCCAATAGCTTTGACGGATTCGTCTCCCCAGCAGTGAAGGGGGAGATGAGGCAGGCGCACCCACACAGGAATTGCATTTGGGATGTCCATTTCTGGGTCGAAGTCCGGGGTCCATCTGTTCAGGTAAAGCCCTCTCGTGTCCATGAAGTAAGGGTCATTGCGAAAGATGAGGCTCTTGTCTTCTTTTGATTCGAATAGGAAGGTAAAAAATCCTCTCCCGCAGAACCTGATGGCGATCTTTCCTTGGATCATTGGGCTCCAGTTTCGCTCCACCCATTTTTGCACAGTGCGAGGAGAAGGCCAAAGGCCTGTGAACTGACCGACGAGTCCTCTTTCAGATAATGCTATTGCCGATTTTCTCGGGAGGGAAGGAGGAAGAATAACTTCAGGGATCTCATCTAATTTCTTGATAAACTTCGAGAGGGAGGGACGGGGTCTGGGATCCGAGGGGATAGAGAGAAGCGAGGCAAAGGCTTCCTCAGGCGACTCAGGGAGCGGGGGCTGGGAGGCGGAGCCTGCCATTGCAGGCTCGCCTAGGAGGAAGAGGGAGGGCGAGCCAACCTTAATGCGGCCAAACCCCGAAAAGAAAGCAGAGGCAAAGAGAGGCGCCCAGTGCAGAAGCGCGGATCCGAGGGCAGCAAGCAGGCGCGGGGAGAGGCTAGATCCGAGCAGCAGAGCCCCTGCAGGCGGGCCTGAGGAGACCTGCGCAGGCAGCGGGCTAGGTCAGACGGGGCCAGGGCGCGCAGGCCAGCAGCGCGTGGTCGGAATCCTCCTCGAACATTTTTTCATTTGATATTTATATAACCTAATGACTAAATAACTATTATTTATAAACTATATTTATATGTAACTTAATATTTATATATAATTATATAATTTAATATTTATATAACTTAATATTTATATAAAACTTATATTTATATAACTTAATTTATATATCTTAATAAATATGGACCTAAAATCTATTTAATATTAATATCTATAAAACTAATATAAATAATAGAATTAAAATCTACAAAACCTCACCTCTTTTCTAAATAAATATTATAAAACCTAAATTAAAATCTATATTAAAATCTAGCCTATATTTAAAACCATATTTATATATAACTTAATATTTATATAAAACCTATATTTATATATAACTTATTGTGTAGTCAAATTCAGTTTCTCTTGCTTCAAATCTTATATGACCAAAGTTTTTAAGTATGCAACATACCTTCAAAGTTCTACATGATAATGTTGGGCATTGGATAATCCAACACTCCTCATGTGTTTCATGGCATGTGCTTAACCGCCTCTCGAGGATCCATTAACTCTGGCGATGTGTTCGTTTACTGACCCCTGTGGGTTTTGGAGTAATGACAATCGTGATTCCAACAAATGGTATCAGAGCCAAAGGTCTTGAGTTCGAATCACACTTAGCTTGTGCTAGGGGGAGATTGTTGGGCATTGGATAATCCAACACCCCCAGTGTGTTTTATGACATGTGCTTAACCGCCTCTCGAGGATCCATTAACTCTAGCGATGCGTCCGTTTACTAACACCTGCGGGTTTTGGTGTAATGGCAATCGTAATTCCAATAGCTAATCCCTTCATTCTTCATTGTCATGGTGAATTTAAGATTTGAAACTCAAATACATTTCACTCATAAAAAAATGACGGTTTTAGTAATATGAGCAATTATATCTAATCAAATGCTCATTTCCTTGACAAACTACTATAAATAGGCGTTCTCTAACGAGGTCACAATTTCTCTCAGATGACAAATTTCTTGCAAGAATTCGGTGAAAGATCTTCAAAAAATCTCACTGTTGAAGTGTTTAAATCATTTTTTATAGTAGAAATGGATTCATCACCATCAAAAACCTGTGAACACCCAAAATCTTGAAGCTTAAAAGCTATAAAAAAAAAAAAAAAAAAAAAAAAAAAAAAAAAAAAAAAAAAAAAAAAAACCCTAAATTTTCTTAAAATCATACATAAATTTTTATAATTTCCAAACAAAACTATAACCTATTTAAACTACACTATAAATATTAATTATAACACAAAGTCTCATCCAATTAAAACACTAAAAAGACATTGTACTCCTCACTTTGCCATGACCAAATTACTAATGAGACAGTGTGATACATTGCAACGAAGGTAAAACTTGAACACAAACAGTTATGTCAATTGGGTTCGTAATTCACATTACTTTTATTAATCACTCTCTTTAAATTTAATTTCTTCGAGTTTTTGACTTTCCAAGACATTTTACCAAATACATGAACCTAAAAAAACTATACTATATTTGGTTTCCTTACGTCAAATTGAAGCCAATTTAAATAAACCTTAAGTGTAAAATTAGTTTGCAATAAATTGTCAGTTCATTATCATAATGGGTATAATTGTCAATCATATATTAATTAGTTTCTATCTTTATGTAACTTGTATTCCACACTAGAAGATTTAGACCAAAGAAAGTATACTTTATCTATTTTTATGTAGCTTGTATTCCACACTATAAGATTTAGACCAAAGAAAGGGCCAAGGGACATCTACTTTCTTGTTGGTAGGCCAAGGACAAAAGTCCATCCACATAATAGATTTCTCACTATAATGCACTTTTTAAAAAACAAGGTCAGGACATAGATAGTGCTTAGCACTCAACATTCAAGTACATTACTAAATAATTAAAAAGAAAGAAAAATGCCCTATGTATTATATTTTAATGGACCAAATTTAAAAATGCTAAACAAACTAATGAAAATCTTAGAAAATACAAATTTTATGCATATGTATTATCCATAGACAATATAAAATGCCATTTTATAATAATAAAGTTGCAAGAAACAACATGTTAGTCAAACTTCGTAGGTTGTATATTCAAAACCTAGATTATATAAATATATATATTTTTAGAACAATTAAAACATTTGAGTCATGGAATAGGTCTTTAATTAAAAAAATTTTGATTTTATAATCGAATGATCAATTTTTTCAAACATTTTTCAGTTATGTTATTTTTAAATTTTATTTTATAATTTTATAGAAAATTAAAATATTTTTATTATTCTTATGAATATATTTTTTTAATCCAGCGAATATTTAGTTTTATATAGAGTTAAATTTAAATATTATTTAAAAATAAATGATTTTATGGTAAAAAGTTTTAGGAATGATTATAAGGAATAATGGCGATAAGAGATTGATTTTTGTTTGTTTGCTAAGTTGTGTGAATCTTAAGATGACTAGGTGCATTTAATTTGTCAAAATTATTAGGGAATTGCACTTGACATGCTTGGATTTTGCCCACAGTTTCAAATGGGTAACTTTGAAATCACAAAGTGCCTTAATAGTGAACCCATCACCCTGTTTTCTAAGCTCATGAGCAAGAGATATCCATTTTTTATTTGTAAATATTATTTTGATTAGAATAGTTTTTGTTTGGTTTTAAAGTAAGAAACTCTATTTTGGTTTTCTCGAAATCGATTAATGATGCCAAATTCCAAGGCACATGATAATCCAAATCAATCTATTTAAATATCATTAATAATTAATTTTAATTGATGTATATATATATTTAAAGTGATATTAACCAATTAACTTCTTTTTATAAATTAACTACTTTTCTCATTATCAATTAACAATTGAATCATAATAAATTTTATTATTTAAAAAACAATCCTAACAAATAAATAATTAAAATACTATATTTTATAATATTTATTTTTATTTTTTTTTTATTTTTATTTTTTATTTTTCAAATTTGGTGGGACTACATCGTCATCATGTCTAATATATCACCTTATTAAGGCAGAGAATTAAACCGGTGACTTCACATGAACGGATACCTTAATATTTGTAATATTTGATTTAAATAAAACATGTCAATAAAATAAAAGGTCAAGCACTAATTTTATTGCTAAATCATGATTATATTTAGTTATTGTATTTTTATAAAAAAAATTATTTGTATGTTTTAAGATCTTTTTATCTTTTTAAATTAATACAAAATAATAATAATAATATTTTGAGGGTTTTGATAGTAAGAAGTGTTTTAATTATACATTTATCGTCAATTCAAAGTTTTATGGGTTATTATTAATTTAAATTTATTTTAAATTTGGATTTATTAGATATTGATAATGATCAAATTTAATATAACTTTAAGTGACAATATTTTCTATATACTAAAATATAAAACACCTCATTAATCTCAATGTATATATTTTTTTTGTTTGCTAAGTTGTGTGAGTCTTGAGATGAGTGCACACTTAACCTTTGGCTTGAGAAAACGGAGAGTTGTTTAAGGTGTCAAAATCTGGCACCTAACTACTTGGGGATGACACCTGGCTTGGGTTACACTAACGTTTAACATCCATGGCACCTAACTACTTGTGGATGACACCTGGCTTGGGCTACACCAACACTTAACATCCCTGGAATTTTACCCACATAATTTTGAACATATGACTTTGACATTACGAAATGCCTTAAAAATACACCCCATCACTATCTATTCTAAGCTCCACTATAAAAAAAAATAAATTTTTGAAATCTCTAATTTTATATAATATTATTTTCATACATTTTAATCTATCTCTATTTTTCTTAATTTATAATAATCAAATTTATCAACTTCATCAATTTTTTATTATGTGATATATCTAGCATTTGGGATCTGGTAAAAATTAACTTTATATAATTTTTTTTTTTAACACTAATACATATAATCATGATGTAAATTTTATTTTAAATTTTAATTTAAAATTTATTAAATAAATTTGTTATTTACATAAATATAGTCATGGGGTAAATTTATTTTAAATTTTAATTTAAAATTTAATTAAATAAATTTGTTATTTGCATAAATATAGTTTAACTTCTCAAATAGAAATAATTTAAAATTTAATTAAATAAAATTTTTATTTACTTAAATATATTTTAAGTTAAACTTATTATAGATTTATTTTAAATTCAAATCATGGTTAAATAAATCCATTTTCTATCTAAGTTATCTGTCACAAAAATTTTAATCCAAAATTACAGCTAATTTAAAACTTTTAATTAAAAATGTGAAAAAGTACAAATTTTTCATTCACCGTAAGGGTGAGATGTAAAATAAAAAATACTACTTCGAGAAATTATTAATATTATTTTGGATTGTAGGTTCGTTCCAAAAGAAACACGCGAGGGGAGATAACATGTCAGCCTCGCTTCTTCTCTTTTGATATTCCTTGCGTCCCATTGCATTCTTTGCTTGAAATCCTCGTTAAAATTAAAATGAGGTTTTCGCCAACCGGGTCCGGATCCATTCAGCGCTCCATATGATTCGATGCCATGGACTGCTGATGCTTTTTTCCAATCAAAATTAATTTCTTCTCTTGACTTCTCTCAATCCAATACAAGGCTGGCCTAGCCAAGCCAAGCAAAGCAAAGCTGTTACAATGAATATTTCTGTTATCAGTGTTCCTCATTACTAGCAGAAACATGCCAGTGACTGAAACATTTATCAGCACGCAACAATCCATAATCTTGGATGGGTATTTCCTTTTTGCTCTTCTCTATTTAATTCTTAGTGCTTGTGCCTGCATGTAAGGACAAGACTCAGGCGTGTCTGTCTGATAGCTTTCTTGCTTCCTTCCTGTTATATGTCTGAAAATCATTGAGCCTGTTTGAGTTTGGTAGCAGATCCAATCAAGTAAATACCCCACAAGCTTCTCATCATAATCCGATTTTGAGAAATCCATTTGTCTTGATTTTAATTGATCTCCCTAAAACCAATCTTGGTTTTTTCGGAAAACCCATTCTGGGTCTTTGTTGTTTGATCTCATTCATCATACCATTCTGTTTCCCATGTTGATTCCTTTCGTAGTTGTTGCTTCCTACCTGATTGCCTTACTACCAATCTAAGCAATATTGGATAGGTATTCAGCACCTGAAACAGGAGGCGGTATTCAGTTAACAAGAAGTGATAATCTGGGTACCAGGCACCTACTTTTGTCAAGGTATGAATTGGAAATCTTGCCGGCCTGAAAGATAATTCTATAGTTTTTGTTGAAATCAGCAGTTGAATCTGCGAGGTATTTCAAATAGGCTCTGACCACTCTGGTGGCTGAGCAGATCCGTTGTTGGATCCCCTTCTTTATTTTCTCAGATCCGTAAGTGGGTGGTGATATGGGCCGCGGCCGAGGCAAAGGGAAGAAGCTAACAGCGGTTTCTAGCCATGAGGATCCGGGGAGCGGGGGCGAGGAATTCATTCCTGCTTACAGGAGAAGAGGCCGCCCTCAGAAAGGGGCCAAGGATGAGCTAGAGGATGAAGAGGTGGAGAAGATTGAAGAAGAGGAGGATATAAAACCTGTGAATGTGAACAAGGATAGCAAGGTTCAGGTAGGGACTGAGAATGGGAAGAAGAGGAAGAGGCATGCCCAGATCACAGAGAGTTTGGATTTCGCTGCAGATAAAAATGGGGTTCCAGGCAGATCTGCCATTGATGAACCCACTAAGCCAAATGCCTTGATAAGGAATGGAAGCAGGCGCAAGAGCAAACCTCGGCGAGCAGCGGAAGCTGGCGTGGAATGTAAATGAAATTAAAATTTCCTGTAGGGAAAATTCTCAGCATTTTATTTTATGTTTTTTCATTTTTTCCCTTCAATTTTAGACACTTTAATGCCGCTTTTCTATTTGGGGTTGTTCGGGATCTATTTGTTTAAGATGTGGATGATTGAAATCTCAGCATGTGAAAACGTTTACTGTATTATTTCAGTTTGAATCAAATACCCCGGCTTCTTTTGCCATTCCAGGAGATGAAGGGAGTGCCATCTTTCTGCACTTTATCTACTTGGCAAGTACACATATATCAGTTCTTTAGGACTTAGATTTCAGCTACTTTGTTGAATGAATGATTTATTGATCAAGATGTGGCAGTCAATCTATGTACTGCTGTTCATCAAGGCCAAATAGGTACGGATCATAACAATTCCTTGCAGTTGAATCAGTATACTTTCTTGTTTCAAGTATTGTTTCTCTGTCATGACGTGTTTCTGATATAGCATGCTTGAATATTTGTCACTCGGCCACACCTTACGGTTTTTTGGTGTCAATCTTGAGAACCCAATTAAACTCTAGAAGGATTGAGTGAAGAGAGCGTCCTGTCTTTTGTTAATCATTTGAAGATTTGGTAATCTCTTAAACATAACTTCACACTTGTATACATCCACATTCTCTTCTCTTTTCTTTTTCTTACCATGATGAATCGTAATTCATTGGAGTAATATAGATGAGGTCTATGATCAAACTTAGTGGCTATTACTATAACACTATATGGATATCCAACCGCCTACAAGCTAGATATAAGCGTCCTGTCTTTTATTAATTATTTGAAGATTTGGTAAACTCTTAAACATAACTTCACACTTGTATACATCCACATTCTCCCTTTTTTTGTTCTCTTACCATGATGAATCGTAATTCATTGGAGTAATATAGATGAGGCCCATGATCAAATTTAGTGGCTGTTATTATAACACCATGTGTATATCCAACAGCCTACAAACCAGATATACCAATAATTTATGACTTAGCAAGAGCTGAAACTTTACAGAGTGGAAAAGCCTACTCCTTAAACCTTATCACAACAGAATAAACCTTATCACAACCGTTTGTATTTTGAAAACAACCGCAGTAAATCTAATTAGACTTCCTTCATGGGGCAAATAAATCAATCTAAATATATCACCATCTTCCCTCACAGTCTTTTGGGGAATTTCCTGAACTAAGTCGTCAATTGAACTTGTCAATTGATTTTGGCTTTTGGCGACTTATGATATGCAATCGATTTTAATTTACAACAAATGAAATACAATGGGATCTTAAATACAATGGGGGTCTTAAAAGGATCCTTGTATTCCCCTAGTTAAAATGCCTGAATAACAGTGTACTCATAGTTAAATTGCTTGAATAACAGTGTACTCATTAGATATAATAGTTTATGCAGTCCCTGCTTTCTGAGAACTTTAATTAAACTCTACTGTTGTAGAGTTTACAATCTATCATTTCTCTTGTTTCCTTTTTTATTTGAGCATGCGATTGCTGGCATATCTTCTCCTTGTCGATTTTCATAGTATTTATCATACTTTGATGCATTTGTAGATCTACTTTACTCAGTAAACATGTACTTTGATGCATCTTTAGATCTACTTTACTGAGTAGACATGTCGTGCAATGATTTAAAAAGGGTCAATTGTTTTTTAGACTATTTGAATACAGAGTTATTGAAAAAAATGGGACAGATTTTCTTTCAGTTGGTCTGAATACATGTGGATTGAAAGGGATAAATTCCCAGTATTAAACAAATCTGACTAACCACTTTGTGGTTGGTTTGGAACTTTGGATAAATGTTGATTGAAAGGGAAGAATTTCGTCTCCAGTTATTTGAATACAGAACTGTAAGAAAATCCAACTTCTTGTTTTCGTTGGTTTTGAATACATGTTGATTGCAACCACCTGTGAAATATTATTAGTGAAATCAATTAGAAACAGTACCTAGAATATGGATACTAGAATATGCTAAATTTGATTATAGTTACATCTAGTGTCAGTGCATACTATTCCAATCTATTTGAAAATAACTACACGGAATTTGAGGGTATTTTGAGATTTCCAAAGATATTATGCGTTGAACAGAAATGATAACAGTTAGGAAACAATCTCCTGAAAGATTAAAAATATGTGGACACTATAATATGTTAAATTTGATTATGTTTCCACTATTTAGTGTCACTATATGAAATATAGTCAATGGGACTCAAAGTATAACCAGTGACAAAGTGCTGCAGGGAAAATTACGAGAATAAAGATTAGGATACCAATAAGTATAAAAGTACAAGCAAACAACAAAGAGAGATGAAACTACTCATCATTAGATAAAAATGTAGAAGTAGAGGAGGGAGAAGCAGCATCTGCTACCACACACCAGAAATAGATTTCCAAATTACTTGCGGGCATAACATGCTTTGAGTTATTCTGATGCTGTCCAGTATTCTGGCGTTTTTGGTTTATTTTAACAATTTATTATGAGTGTCCACACGAAATTAATTAACAATTAGATGATGCACCTTTGTACATAGAAATATTCTCTCTCATTGAGTAAAATATGTCAGGCCTTGGGATGAGAGAAAACTTTATTTTTCTCTTTCACAAACATTAAATTTCCTCTGTTCCAGTCACTTGGTAAAATCAGAATCAATTTGTGTAATTATTTACTGATGGTTCATTTTGTGCATTCAAAACTTGATTACCCATGTGCGCAGTGGTGATTTAGCTCGTACTGTCCTTCTTCTAGCTCCATTGCTACAAAGCACAGCTATGACAATAAACATTTCAAATTTTTCCCCTGAGAACCCCTATGGTGGTTTACACAGTGCATCATTGAATATAAGCCGGCTGGATTATGTTTTCTCTTCTATGTAGAAATATTGTATCTCGAGGCTGATTTGTTTATTAGCGGTAGTCATTATTGAACCGACAGCGCATAGTGATTTACCTGGGTTTTCGCTCGAACTGCTTTTCCCCACTACGGTGCCTTCTGTGACTTAACAAAATGATCTCTGATTGAAAACATTGATTTCTCTTTGTAAGTGTTTATATCTTGTGGTCTTGCATTATTAAGGATAACAAGATGGACAGGCTCAACTCTGCGATTTCCAGAGATTGATCAAATTTGAAGCTTGTCTGAGATAGTGCACGAGGGAAAGTTTAATGCCTCTTCTATGTGCAGCATTTTTTTCCCGCATTTTTTTCCCATTGTGAAACTTGAGTCTTATACTAATATATTATAGAATTAGAAAAACAATCATACACAGACAAGGGTTTCACTTTGCCCTGCGACCAGGCCAAGAGAGACCCAGAATCGGTATCCCTACTACAATTTAGAACATAGCTTATGCATAAAGTGCAGCAGAAAAGAAGACAAAAAACACATGCTTTGACAGCGTTGGCTTTGCTAATTCAGAGCCTCTGTATCAATTGTCTCATTAATGGCTTAAATATCTTCGGCAATGAAAAGTTTATGCCTTTTTGCTTGTTATATGCATCTCTTGTGCTGCAGTCATAGTCCAGGCACATTCAATGAAGGCCTAGGATTATTAACATCCATTGAAGGCAGTTAGTTAAAATTTTCGGCTCATGCTAATAAAACTTTAGCTGGTTTTCATAATATCTGGTAGACCAATGATCTGTCTGTTTTGGAAGCTTGCTTCAAGAAACATGTCTCAAGGTTGGGGTTGCTCTGCATAAAATGGACTTCATTTGGTTTAGATGCTGACGCTAAGTGATAAGTACTCTGCCAAAAATATCTGGGACTCACACCTGGCCTCGTCCCTTTATGTATGAAACATGCCATTTGGGTGGGGAGACCATAGTAAGAATGGAATCATTGTGGACGGATTAATACTCAGTTGAACTCACCAATGTGATTGTCAAATTGATTTAACTCTGTAATGATATCTGGTAAGTATGACCAATAGTTTTTCCTTAGCAACGTTTGTTGAAAATTACGAGGCACTAGTAGGTATATCGGATGTAGTTAATAGCAGTGTTCTACGGGGACGCGTCCCCAGGGTCGGGTGCGCGCACCCCTCGCACCCCACGCACCCGGGACGGGGAGTCTCTTGGGGGTGCGTTTCCCCACGCACCCTTTTTGGGGAGTCTTGGGGAGACGCAAGGCGGTGCGTTTCCCCAATGTGGGAGTCTAGACTCCCCAAGACTCCCCAAAAAGGGTGCTTCTGGGCGTCCCCCTTCAATGTGGGAGTCTAGACTCCCCAAAAAGAGTGCGCCTGAGCGTCCCCCTTTAAATTTGTCTAATAAGACTTAAAAATTAAAAATCAAAAATTCAAAAATCAAAACCATTAATTTTTTTTTTAAACTAAAATTAAAACTAAATAACTAAAACTTAAAAGTCTAAAAAAAAAATTAAAATTAAAACTAAATAACTAAAACTTAAAAACCTAAACTTAAAAGTCATGAAAAGCAAAACTTAAAGTTAAAAGCTCATTTCATTTCAACCCAAAGTCATTTCCATTTCCATGCAGAGGCATTGAATGATGAATGATATCGATCAATGTATTTGAATATTTTATTATTGATTTTTATTTTTGTTTTTCGAATCTCATGGTATGTATGAATAATAATTAATTCAATAATGAGACTTGTCACTTGAGTATGTCATATGAATGATGTATGTATCAAAATGAATGATGAGGATGGATCAATGATCAAATTTCAATTGTCTATTTAATATTTTTATGCTTTCATTATTGAACAATGAACAATGAATATGAACTTGAATTATATATATATATACCTCGGCGACTCCCCGCACCCCCGAAATTTCCCTAAAATTTGAGGGTACTCCCACATGTCCCCCCTGTGCGTCTCCCCGCACCGAAGTCTTGGTGGAACATTGGTTAATAGAGATCAGGATCTTCGGGGCCAAACTTTTTCAGCTTCTTGGAAATCTTTTTATATCTTGAACCAACTTCTGATATTATTTTTGTCAGCTGTTTGAAGAAATATATATTTTTTTATGTTCTGATCTACCTTCCAAAATAATTTTATTTTGTAGTTAATTTGCCAGTGTTCTTTTCCCACAAAATCTAGCAGACTTTGAAGAGAGAAACCCTACGGGATAAAACAGAAACCCTACGGTCTAAAAATATCTAGACAGAATGCTCACAATGGGATCAACATTGATCCTGAAAGGATAGAGGCTATCAAAAAGCTCTTTACACTATTGTTAGTAATTTGTCTAGCTTCGGAAAACCCTACAAGGTATAAATTAGACAATAGGACAACATTTTTGCACCGTTAACATTTTTGCACCGTTACCTAATTTATACCTTGTAGGTTTTTTTTAGGTTTTTTTTAAAAGTTTGCTAGATTTTGTGGTAACAATTTTTAGATTTCATTTCTTTTAAATCGTAAAAGCTTGCAAATTATATTTTGTAGGATCACAAAATACCGAGAAGTAGTACTGTTTAAAGACACTGTTATTGAGATATCACTGATTCCAAATGACAAATTAATATAAAATCTTTTAGCCTTTAAATAAGCTACATTATATATAAATATCTTTTTAAATAAATTACATTATATATGAATATCTTTTTAAATAAATTAATTTATATATAAATACCATGAGCAAACCAATAGATTCTCATAAACTTAAAAACCACCCATAATTTGACCCACTCAAATTTAGCTGTGCCACTGTAATAATATTGTAAACCTCTTGCCTCTGTATGGACAGCATATAACCAAAGGGCTGAGGGGTATAATCACTCCATGCCATCCTCTCGCCTATCCCTGTCACACTAATCAGGATTTCGCGGAGTCTAATATATACTTCATTGGAAAAGGAAAAGGGTTTGATAAAAGTCGACGGAAGTTAGGTCTTAGTCCCTTTGATAAAAGTCTATAACTTAAATGAGATCTTATTCCGATACATAATACCTTTATTACTCGTACAGGTTATGCTTCAAGTGCACTTACGTTATCTAAATGTTGCTGCTACCATTTCCAAAACCCAATCCAAAAAGATTTAGTGACCAAAGGGATGGCATTTAGGGCGTAACTCTAATCCTGTTGGCATATAAGTTAACCACAGAGACGTGTTTATTTGAGTTTTCATGTTTTAAGCGTCAGGTTAGGTGAAGTAATTTTCATATTTCATTGATGTGTTGTTAATCAAGTATTCATAGATATAAGCGTGATGTTCGATTTTGAATTTTAATGTTTGATGTCTCTTTTAAATTTACATATTTATTCACAGTTCACCAAATTTTTAAGGAGTAGGTATCTAATATTAAGGAATAATTATGAAACGGTCAAGGAATGTTTTCAATGTTTAGTACTGGTTAAAAGGAAGAATTTTGGCAAGTATTGGACATTTCCACAATTCAATGTGCAAATGCAGTATTCTGTTTTTTTTCAGGCGGAAAAACTAACTGGATTTTATTAAGTAGCAAAAACTATTTACATTTTACCAATATCATCAAAACGATCATCTCAGATTTGATCTGATCTAGCATCCTCCATCATTGAGTGTGAAAGTCACCATAGAAGTTTTCTAAATCTTCTGAAACATTGGTTTCTACCAGTATATGCATAAAACTCAAACTAGTGTTCCTAGGATCAATATTTTGAAAACATTGTGACTGTTTTTCGTTCAAAAAACAAAAATATGTTAAAGAAAACACTAATCAGCATGACCGAGACTACTTCCAGCTCTGGGATAGCAATTCTGCCTTTCTCCCTCACACTGTCATCTGATATAATGCTGTAGAAGACGTATCCTTCTGGAATTGCACTCTTGTAACAGAGTTGTTATGGTGTTTATTCAGCCAAGAGTGAGCCTTCGTGAACCTAGCTTGGCTGATGAGCTCAAAATTAATAAGTTTATCAATCAAGTTAGGGTCATAAAAAAACTCAAAAACTTTAGGAGAAGAGTGAGAGTAAGAGCTACTTGTGGGGGTGATAAATTACCTCAGAACTATTCCAAAAGGTATTTTAGTTCAACTAAATCTTATACAATTCTAATAATAGAAATCTGGACTTAAACTCCACCCAATTGAAAAGAAATTCACACATTAATTAAAAAATAACAAAACAAATGAAAGCATAATCCAAATTCCACCAATACAATCTCTGTTGTTTGTCCTGTAACCTATTTTGAGAATTTTTATATGTAACTTCTTATTTCGAAATTGTTTCATCGTTTTACATTATAGTTTGCTTGTGATAATAATGGGACAGAGGGTTGCAAATAAACTTTTATTCTTTGTAGTATGGAACAACTGTTAATATTGGTTTTTGCGGTTATGTGATGGCGATGGACATTTTAAGACCAACGTTCTCGGGCTTGGGGTTATCAGCATGAGTCGAGCTCATCATCTTGCCATTCAACGAAGTCAATCAGTGGTGGATGAACAAAATTAAACTTTACAGTGATACTGTGAAGGGGAAAATTAAAATTAAAAGTTTACCATTTATTTTTATTGTCAGAAAATTTATTATAATCTATTTTTCAAACAAATAGTAGTTATAGTCGTTAGTGGCTAGTTGACTTATTACTGTTATTCAAGGAAAACCATGTTACCTCAAATTACTCACCGATAGTCTGTAAGGGGTAGGCTTTCACTTCTCCTAGAAGTCTTCGAGTTTTGGGTGGCTACCCTGTTTCTTTACATCCAAAAGAGACAAGCTCTTAGCCAAACACAAGCAATTTTAGAGAATACTCGAGAGCCAAATTCTCTACAAATATATTATGAGTAGCATTTTGTTATTTAATATATATTATTTTGGAAATTTTCTCTCATTTTATTATTTTCCAATTATTTTCATTGAAAATTTGTTAAATAATTTGAAAAACTGTATTTTTATTAATTCTTAATCTTATATTTTGAGATTTTATGAAATTACATGTTATTAGTATTTATTCTTAAAAATATACCATATTTAATTATTGAATTAAAAATAAATTTGTATTCTTAAAGTGTATATATGTGTGTAACTTTATTTCTTTCATTCTTTCTTATATATAGTGGGAAAACCTATCATAACTTAGTTTTTTTTAACAAAGTTGGATATGTTATTTTCATTCCAAAATAGAGGAAGGTAAAGCTCCCAGTACATGAAATTTGAAGCGATCAAGGAGAAAGACGAGCGAAAGATCTTGATCCTTCTTTTTCCGTTGTTACATTGACTTCATAAATCCCTAACCTACCTACTATATTTAGATTGTAGATCTTAACGAGCTGCGTTAGGAGCATATAATACGTTTGCTTGTCATTACTAAAAGTGAAAAAGATATTAATGTCGAGAACTAGGAGTTCCTTCTTTTGGTAAGCAAGTAAATTCTTGATGTGCCATGTTCTTTGTTTCTTCTTATTCTTGATTGATTGTCTTCTCTTCTTGCTGTTGATTCTTGCTTCTTCAATCCAAAGCATTGGAGCTTTCTCTAGGCTTTTTAGAAAGGATGTCCTGTAGAACATTGACTGTATTTTTCAGGTGCACACATTTGTGGCACATTTGTTGTTGAGATTTTCAAACTCCTTTCAATATTCATTGAGTTGATAGAGGATGAAGCCCGCCTTAGATTTGCATTTGTCTCGTAATTGGTTGTGCATGGCTCAAATTTGATCCAAGGTGACTTTATGCGACTTGCAATGTGAGCACAATTGGGCTTTTAGAAAGACCAGGGGAATCCGAACAGAATATGACAGGGGGACAGAGGAAGCAAGAGAGCACAAAGGGAGAGGCGAGCACAGTTGGGGGGAGAGGAAGAAGCAGATAGAGACGAGAAGTTTGGAGAAGGGAAGGCGCTACGCAGGGAAATGGAAGAAGGGGAGGGAAGCTAAAGGAAAGGAATTGGGAAGCAAGAATGGTAGGGGAGGAGGATCGAGGAGCGATATGAATCGGCATAGAGAGGGGAGCTATGACAAGAGAAGATTTCGTAGCGAGAATGTGGTTGACCAATGAAAAGAAGAGCAAGAAATGGGGTGAAAATCTAGAGATCACGATAAGGACACTCTGTAGAGAGAGGATAATGAGGAGCTTATGGAATGAATTTTTTGGAAACTTCATTGCCAATTTTTATTTCTCCCTAGGGTTGTACACAAACGTTATTTGCATGCCTGTCAACCACCTTATTTTTCTCTCTTAAAACATGGTAAAATGAGACATTTCCCGGATTTTTTAATTGGGTGTTGAATTCTAGATGTGATTTGGCTGAGATCAACATTTTGCAACTTCGTTTTCTTGACCATGTGATGAATAAGGATTGAGGAGTCATCAATAATGATAGGATTCATATAATTTTCTCTATTAAGGATTTGAGATCCTAGAAGAAATGCATAAGCTTTCGCTTTGTTGTTTGTTTCTGTACCTAAATCCCCACTCAAAAGAGATTGAGTTTTCCTTCTCCTGGTCAATAATGTAACCTCTTGCACCTGCTTTGCCTGGATTGGATTTTGAAGCACCATAAAAAAAAGACAAGGTCTCTTTAAAGAGTTTAACCAAATTAGAAATTCCTTTTCTTTCAATTTAATTTTCCAGTCTTTGAGCTTGTTGGGTGTAGTTATGAGAGGGAAACTCTTAATTTGGGGTTTGTCTAAAACAAAATTGAGCCAACATTTCTCCTCATGTTGAAGGATACTGAAATCCAATTTTTGTACTCCTTCTGCAAAAAGGAATTTTGAAGCCAGACCCTAAGTTTTGGCAAGGTTTTTTTCAGACTTATATATATATATATATATATATATATATATATATATTTTTTTTTTTAAATTTCTTAGCAAGTCATATTTGTCGGCACAAAATGGAAGGAAGACTCCTCCAAAACCTCTTTAACAAATTCTTGTTCTTTAAAGGGTAGGGGTATCAATCTTTCCACTCAAATAGAATTTAGATAGGGGAGATTAAAATTTATGTTGGCTTCGATTGGGAAAACCAATAAATTCCAACATTCTTCAACAAATTTGCAACTTATGAATAAATGTTGGATTGTTTCTTCCACTTCTTGATACATGGGACATCTTGATGACCTGTGGATGCCTTTTTTCTTTAGGTTTTCTACTGTTAGGATCTTGCCTTTAAGCATGGTCCAAATAAATATCTTGATTTTTGGGAGACTCTGTTTTCCAGAGAGGCCAATCTGGTTGACCATTCTCTTCTTGAAGCTTCATATAACTTGATTTTACAGAAAATTTTCCTCCAGATGGGTTCCACTTGAAGTTGTCTTGTTGACCGAGACTTATAAGAGCTCCACCCTTAAGGTGAGAAAGGAGTAAGTCCCATTGATCACTGAGATCAGGAGAAAGGTCAATGGGGTACCAATCCACCCAGGAATTACCTTGATGATTACATTTTGAGATTTGTGCAAGGGAGTGCATTCCTTTTTCTATCATCCAAGAGGATGGATGCCGTGAAGATCATAAAGAAGAGATTTACTAAAGATATTATCTTTCCATAAATTTATATCTTGTCCACCACTTGGAATCTTAGATGTGTTTTCTTTAACAAGAGGGAGAGCTTTTTTGAGTAACTTCCAGATTTGGGAGCATGGTCCGTGTTTAGTCAATTTAGTGTGTGCTAAATTGCTATATTAATTATCAATCCGGAATTTGTAAACTGATGAAGTGTGGCGCACTATATGTGCAAGACAACCTCTTTCTTACTTTTTATCAATTTTATTTTGTTTTTGGGGGTTTTATCTTGGTTTGTCTCCTAATGCAAATGATAATCCTATTCCTAAGTTTTAAGAATACTTTAGAAGACAAGTTTGGGTATAGATTTTAAGGCAATTATGTCTTCTATAATGATTTCTAGAACTTAACACTTCAAAAGGTCTTAAAACATACTAGTGATGAAATTAATACTTGAACAAGAATGAAAATGTGTTGCTATGCAAATCAAACAAATAATGAACTACTGATCATGAAATCATTATCTCTACTGCTTATCTAAATACAGAAAGAAAAATGAGTTAAGCTACTGCATTCAACAAATCAAAAACTGCAAACTAATAAAATTAAAATCAATTCACTTCATTCATAGTCCGATAGCTTCCCAAGTAGTCTAAGCTATGGCTCTGGAGATAACGTCAATGATATGAGGAAGTTGATATCTAATTGCAGAAAAATAAAGCTAAAATCAAATCACATCATTCATAGTCCGATAGCTCGCCAAGTAGTCTAAGCTATGGCTCTGGAGATAATGTCAATGATATGAGCAGTTTGATATCTAATTGCAAAAAAGTAAAACTAAAATCAAATCACATCATTCATAGTTTGATAGCTCGCCAAGTAGTCTAAGCTATGGCTTTAGGAGATAACGTCAATGATATGAGCAATTTGATATCTAAACTAACTAACAAAGCAAGTGAATAAGACTGAAATCAAAGCATAACTAGAATTAAAAAAACTAAGAAAAACAAAGTCAGCAGAGAGGCTAATTTCATGTCACTAGTTATTGCAAAAATTGTATGAAAATGCTCGGGCCTACTCTATCCTGAAACACACACTGATCAATGTTAGCAACAATATACAAAGCTTGAAAAATCATGTACAAGAATGAAATGTTAATACCATAACAAATGAAATATACACAGGTGGATAACTATGAAATATGTGCAATGGAAATAAGGAAACAATACATAAAAAACTTTACAGCGATAAGGAAAACAAAACCTCAGCGTGCAGGGGCCCTCTGCATGGTCTTGGTCAACAGGGTATCAGTATAGAATTATGTTCACGCAGTCATATAAAACAAAGTCTGATTATATTGCAAAACAGAGGAAGAATCCTCTCGTTATAGTAGCAAGACCAGTGCACAGCACAATACAAAGACTAACAACAAAACGACAACAAAAACTAACTAGTTCTATGCGTGTGCAAATGCATTATTTATAAGAAAAATTTCATAACTGTTTTCCTATGAAACATCTTCAACTAAGGACACGTAAAAAGACAGCGTCCATGAGTTTAGCATGATGGTTGCCGAGATCATTCAATCTATCAAAAGATGGATGTTGGATCTGTGTCGTGGAGGTAGTCTACAACTATTAACATGACTCCAGGGATCTAGGAATGGCCACAGACCCTTCACATGTTGAAAAACAGAAACCTGCTGCCATAGGACTCCTTCGTTTGACCATCGTTTGATCACCGTTGACCACGACTTTCCTTAATGAATCCGACTAAACCAATAGGATCTGATCCATGTTCAGATCATTCCTGAACTGCCCACGTGCCTTGTTTTGCTTGATGACACCTGCAACCTAGATTTTAACAAAAACAACTGCGGAAATTTGAATCAGTTGCGGAAAGTGGCTGCATTCTGTAGCTAATGAGCAAAATCTAATTCAAATAGCAAATACAAAAACATAGTTAGAAAACCACTTAAATGCTCTTTTAGAATCAATATGCAATGATCTTTGATAGCTTATGAGGTACTGGTGAGGGGAAAAAGCCTAGGAAAATGTGTAGGAGAGATGTAGTTTTAGGGCTCAACATACCTCCACTGTGAAGGTGTTGCATGTCCCCATGCAACCAAAACTTTGACCATCCTCCCTTCAGTTCATGTGTTCTGAGACCTCTGCTAACACATCCAACCTTCTTCTCTTCTTTTTGGGTACCACTATCATCCTAGGCTTTCTCATTAGGCACCTGAATTTGAGGTTGATAAGAGCTTTGCTCAACCTCCTACTCTTTTTCTTCAATTTCCTATTCTTCTTCTGCCACAGCCCAAGATGCAACATGGTGTTGTCGTGAATAATTTTATGCAACCTGCTTTGTTCCTTCAATGTTTCATTTTCTCTTTTGATGTGCCTATTTAGGACCTCCAGTTCAAAAACTTTCTGTTTTAGTGATTGGATTAGAGCTTTCTGTGCTGCATTATGCTGGGTAGATGAAGTGCCTGGATCTGTGGCAGTCTTCTCCAACGACTTAATATAATCATACATTTCCTGCTGGTTTGGATCTATCTCAGGTGTAGTCTTTCTTAGGCTGTCCCCAAAATCTGGCTGAGAAGGATTGTTCTCAAAATCTGGTTGAGGAATAGGAGTATGGTGTGGGCTACTACCAGGAGGGATTGCTGGAGGCTGTTCTAGTGTTTCCCCTCCTAAATCAATGAAGTGGGGCCCTTTAGTTTGTACTTTCCTCAATTTCCTTTGAAGTCTGGAGCTCCTCCTTAAATTTTGTGAGCTAGTGTCTTCTTTCTCCACACTTTGTTTTTCTTTCCCTTTCCTCTTTGTTGCAGCTGATTGTTCTTGAAGGTAAACTAGCCTTTCAGAAAGTATTTGGTGGTCCTCTTCTGAGGAAGGTTCTGGGGTCTGATAGACAACTTCAATATTTCTTTTCCCTTTTAATTTTCTTTGCTTCCTAGCCTCAGTTCTTTCCTTCCTACTTTCAGACAACTTCTCTTCTTGATTAATTTCTTTAGTTATGTTAGTAGGAGTGTCTTGAATTCTCACACTTGTTTTCTTTCTCCTATTTTTCCTTGCTGAGCTACTCTCTGGTGTTTCAGGTGGATCTTGAAAGAAGTTTCTGACCAAAAACTATTCCTAGGTGTCCTCCTTTTCTTTCAACTGTTTTTCAATCAAAATTTTCACAAGGCCGTGATGGTACAAGTGGGGTTCTATGCCCTCTAGATTCTTTTGGACAGTTATGGACATCTTTTTCAGACTATTCAATAAAAAGTAAGGCAAATTAATGGTTTGATTTTCTAGAAAATTCATCAACAACCGGCTGTGGTATATATACATGGACCCAAATCGTCCTTCACATGTAATAAACTTCTGGATTATCAATAATAGATTACCCCACTTTTCTTCTAAAGCAGAGACATGGATTCCATGTTTAAAGATGGTTATATCCGTACCTGGATTGTGTAGGATAACCCTCCAGGCTTTCTCATCAAAGCTTTTGTTTTTGAACCACCGTTCCCCCTCCTGTGGGAGTTCCGTTGCAGCTGCAATAGATGCCTCTGTGACAGAAAATTTAAGGTCTCCAACCTCAACTTCCACGCCATTAAAAGACCTTGCAAAAGTATTCGTAACTTCTTTATTGTAACCTCTGAATTTTTGGATGAACTGTAGCCACCGTGCTTTTCTTAGTATGCTTTTCAATTGCGGATATCCCTCCATGAATTTGGGCCCTTCCAGTTTTTCTCTTAACAAAAGACCCATTCCTTCCTCCTGCCTTAAAATACGTTTGCGTGAGTAATGGATTGACGGAGGTGAAATGGCTGTGTTAGTGGGGAATGGAAAAGGTTTATGGAGAAAAACTAGTAGTCGTAAACGAAAGAGCAGAGAACAGGTAATGAGGATGAGTTCTCGGGGATGTAAACAGGCCATAAATGACAAAGGAATAGTATGGGAATAGAGTGAACTCAGATTTTGAGATAGAACGCTGTGGAATCAGCGTGAGTGTGTTTTCAAAATGGCTGCAGATTTGTGCGGTGGGGAAGAGCTGTGATCAAATAGATTACGTCCTCATAATTGCCCAGTTCGGCAGGTGGAATGCCAACGTACCAATAAACTCGAGTTAAATTCAGAGGCTGATCATAAGGCTGTTTAAAAATTAATGCAAGGTTCGTGGAGGAATCGTGTAAAGGTCGTGGAGCGGTTATGGAAGCTATCAATGCTAATCATTACATATAATGGAGATGTGGTTTCATAACTATATAGAATGTGCTTTAAAGTGCTATTTGAAATGAATCTTACTCGTACCTTGGAATTTTCGCCACTTCCGTTCATTAACCTTTGATTAGCTGCTTCTTGCTAGTGCTTTAGGTGCTTTATATTTTTAACATATTTTCCTTTGTCATACCTGCATTTGGTTCCCACTATTATTTGGCTAACATCTGACTGTCAGTGCTGAATAACAGAGTGTTAGCTGCGGAAACTGACACAATGGACATATGACCGAATGGAGATGGATGAATGATGACTGAGTGAATGAAAATTGGTCATGAAAGGACTTTTATTGGCGGAATATGATGATAAAATGAAATGAGATGAAGTGAAGTGAAGTAAAATGAAGCGAAGTGGAGTGAGATGAAGTGAAGTGACATGAGCCTATGAAATGAGAGAGACTTTTTGGAAAATATAGGGCGTCAGAAGGTTCTGATTTTCGTCCTGTATTTTCTGTATAAGACTGCCAATCAGTGATTGGTTTTTAGGCTTATACAAAGTTTTTTTTTTTTTGGTTTTCAGGCTTATACAAAGTTTTTTTTTTTGTTATAACAGAAAAATAATAAGGACTAGGCTGGTGGAGAAGAAGGATTCTTTTTCACCAGCCTTATTGCAGAATTATCCTGAAATTTTTTGAAAAATTCCTCTTTTGAGAGTGGCTTATGATAGATCTTTAATCTGTGACCATTCATAATAAGAGGAGTTTGATATTCATCAATGGTTTTGATTCTTACCGCTCCATTGCTAAAGACTTCGTCAATTTCATATGGCCCAAGCCAATGAGTCTGAAATTTACTTTTGAAATCCTTGAACTTGGAATCAAATAGCAATTCCCAATCTCCTTCTTGAAACTTTTTCTTTTTTGATGTATTTGTCATGCCACTTAGCTCTTTGATATTGAACTAGATTTGTTCTTAGGATTGCTTCTTGTCTGATCTCATCTAGTTCATTCAACTGCTCCATTCTATGCTTTTGGGCTTTTGATAGATTCATTCCCAACTAAACTGCCATCTTGAAAGTTTTAACTTGGAACTCAATGGGGAGTAGAACTTCTTTTCCATAAACAAGTTCATAGGGAAAATGTCCTGTTGTATTCCTCCATGTAGTTTTGTAGGCTCATAAGGCTTCAGGAAGCCTTTCTGCCCAATCTCTTCTATGTAGATGAATAGTTTTGGTAATGATGCCTTCAAGAACTTTGTTTGTAGACTCCACTTGACCATTTGCTTGCGGATGGTAAGGAGTAGATTTTCTGTGTTTGACTTTGTATTCTTCCATTAGTTTCTCCACCAGGTTGGATGTGAATTGACCTCCCTGATCTGTCACAATTTCTCTTGGAACACCAAAGGGAGTAAAAATATCTTCATAAAGAAAACTAATAACTGAATGCTCAATAGCAGAAAATAATGCTTTGGTTTCTACCCATTTAGTGACATAATTAATACATACCAATATATACTTTTTTTTTGTTTAGATGGTGGGTTAATAGGTCCAATGAAGTCTAAAGCCCATTTTTCAAAGGGTTCGATGAGTACCTGTGGCTGCAATGACATTTCATTTGAAATGGTAGGTTTCCCTACTCTTTGGCAACTGTCACACCTTTTGACATATTGTTTTGCATCTTTGAAGAGTTAGCCTCCTTAGTCAGAGAGGGTTCTCTCACAGATTTTTGATATGCATTAAGGGCAAGAAAAGATGGCTAACTCTTT
>APFE030406115.1:2440-28712 GCA_000404065.3 Pinus taeda
TGAAGAGTTTCTGGTTGCAGGAGATGTGAGGGCCTGTGTAGGTCACCTCCACGTAGTTGCAGTACCATCCATGGTGAGGCCCCGTGCCATCCGACGCTAACACCATCCTGCAGGGGGGGCGATGCAAAGCAGGGTCCCCGTCCGCTAAATATGTCGAGGTTTCCCCTCTCAAAATAGTCATAACCCGGCCCCATGAGGCCGCCCCACGCCTCCAAATTGTCGATGAACACCTCTCCGCCGAGCGGATCCACCAGAGCGAGACTCCGTTCCCGCCTTCCATATGCCGCCCGTCCTAATGTACACTGTGTAAACGTAGGTCTCCTCAGAGTCGGCTGAATCTCCATATGCGATGGCTGAAGAAAAAAAAAGGCAGAGCACGAACAGAAGACGTGCAAACCCCCCCACAAGGCCACCTGCAGAAAACTTACAAGCCCAGTGAAAAAAACAGGATGATAAATATGGATATAATGCCCTGCTATAATATGGACTCAGCGCAACAATGCAATCTTGATGGACAAACTAAAAAAATATACTCTCTTTATTTTCCCTCAGCCCAGGAGGGGCCAAGCTTCCTCAGCCCAGCCCAGCCCACAAAGGGGCCAGGCCCTCAGGCTCTGATACCAAGATAAAATTAGCTCAATCAAATAATATATTCTAATTAATTAATAATGAGGAAATTACAAGATATTTATACGATCAATACTCTCAAGATAGGAATGCTATCTTAGACGTACAGTAGTGTGGTTGAGGGATTCTCTCAACCACACACTAATCTAGGAGAAACTAAATCCCTATAATGTAGGAACAAACTCCTCAATTAGGAAATTACAACCATAGACAAGTAGGAATTAACTATTTCCAACTCCCCCCCTTAATGACTACTTGTCATGATAGTCAAATCGACCATCATCACACGAATTGCATGTACAAAACCTCCAAAAAACACAATCTACCGCCCTCGGACAGATCCATAATCTGCAAATTTGGCGTTTCCAATACAGCTAAATTGATCCGATCTGCCTCTCCTGCAGATCCACTTGAAGGTGAATTGGCGCGATCCTGAATGATAAACCCACGCCATTGGCACGATTAATGGCCTAACAGACGCGCTAGTTGGCCTTCCTGGCGCTGCTGTCAGTGCAAAAAACGAGCCAATCCCCTTCTACTCAGAAAGAATCATCTGAGTCTGAGCCAGGTGTTACTGCAGTCCACCTGCTCCTACGAGCACAAAGCTCCTGTGTACACACAGCCACAAAGGCAATCTGCCACCACCAGGCAAGTCCGATTTACCACCACCGGGCAAATCCGCCGACTTCATCTGCTTCCACCGAGCAGATCACAGAGCTCTGTTTCGCCACCACCGGGCAGGTCCGATCATGGAACCTCAATTCGCCACCACCGGGCAGATCCGATCTGCTACCACCGAGCTGATCAAGGATCTCAATTTGCCACCATCAGGCATATCCGACCTGCTACCACCGAGCTGATCAAGGATCTCAATTTGCCACCATTGGGCAACTCGTGTAGCCACTAAGGCTCTATAGATGGTTTCTGGTTCACCACCAACCATCACATTACAGTGATAAAAGATGGTTTCAGGCTGACCACAAACCATTACAAAGTGGTTTTGAGATCACCACGAACTTTCAAATGCCTTAACAAGGCTTACATTTCAACATTGGAGTTTTCTGGTACATACAATAACTATTACAACATACTAGGGAGTCTATTCTACAAACCACACTAAAACAGAAAATCTACTTTGTTGTCCACCTTAACATTTTTGCTGCTCCTTTAACTCATCTGTGAGAGGTCCACTGATAAATAAACTAGAACATAGGCACTTACCGCCCTATGAAGAGAACACAATTTTCCCTTCAAGAACAATTTTCAAGCATACTCCCTTATGCTTGCTAACAACCTACAACAGGATCTCGATCATCCTCCAATCTCTGATGTAGCTTCAGTTGATGTCGTTTTCACTGTCATGTGTTCACCACTCCCTGCAAATTTGCTTAGTGTTGGAATGACCAGTTCCAACACACATTCAAAATTGTGACAATAGTTGGTCAAGCTAATGTCACTTAAATTACAACATTGCAATTAATTTTATTGTCATGACAGTTAATCAATATATTGCATCATCAGAGAATTAATGAGACCAAAAAGTTCAACTTGCAGCTAATGAGACCAAAAAGTTCAACTTGCAGCTATCTCCTCCCGCACTCTGGCACCAGCTATCTTCTCTTCAACGGGAATTGCTTCAACCGGCTTTGCTTCTTCAACAGCATTCTCTGCTTCTTCAACAGCACTCTCTTCCACTGATGCAATTTTTCCTCTGGAACTTCAGCTGGTGTTTCTTCCTGGGCCAAAATCTCTTCACCCTTTTCTTCTGTTGCCGTTTCAACAGCCGCGCTTTCGGCGGGAGCTTCAGATGCAAACCCTTCTTTAGCGGGATCGGCTTCTTCAAGCACTTGGGCAGCTTCCACCCCGGATTCCACCTGGGATGATTCTAATTTGCCCTCCAAAGCAGGGGGCGCTACACTTATTTCCTCTGCAGAAGTAGAGGCAGGAGCTTCTTCTTCCAAGGCCTTTTCGGTCGCGGGTTCGATCTCGGTAACTTTCACAGCATCCTCTGCGGCCTTCACCTGTTCTTCCTTTGCAATCAATCCAACAGACGAAGCAACCTCAACAGTGGCCATATCAAGAATTTCTTTAAAGAGCCGATAAAGCAGTTAGCTCTGCAGAAATCTAATCAATCTGATCATAAAAGCTTGATGGCTCGGCTAGTTTAGCACTAGGAATCCAGACATGCTTCTGAAGATCCGAGCAATGAATGGTGTCTTGCAATGCTCAGTCTCCTTGTGATGCATTCCAGGCCACTCGGCTTCAAACAGAAGAGGCCTTCTTGCATCCCCCATCGGCTCTCTTTCGATCTCGGAATCCTCGGGAACAATCTGCGGGAACAGCGATCTCCATGCCTGCAAGCCCCAATTTTAAAGTAGAAAGGGCAGTTTACTCTATCTTTCTCAGTACCAAAGATGGAAGCTAAGTGTTCTGCCATAGCTTCAAACAACTACAGAATAGTGAGGCCTTCTGAATCCAACTATCAGCTTAAAACTTTAACAGATTATCAGCACTTTCCCAGTCTGAATAAAACCACAACTGTAGTCGTGCCCAAAACAATTGAAATTCCTTCAAACTTGTGGAACGAACACCTTCGGCGTCTCTTCCTATTACTCGAGAAGCAGAAGCCTGATCGCACCCACCGTAAACACAAAGGTTAGATCTCACAAACACTCTGTTTGGTTAATTATAGCTAATGGAACAGGAAGTGTGGTTTGAAAAACTTGGAAAAAAAAAAGTCAGAGAATAGCGTCAGTCTTCTGATTCTGATTCCTTTTGTCTACATTCCACGCTCCACAGGATCACGCTCCACAACATTGATCCCAATCTCTATCTGTGAGCAGTCACCAGAGTTTCAATAAATCGCAGCCCGTCAAACCTCGGCGTGAACGCCTCCTCGACGCTCTTGGAATTCGACTTCTGAGAAACAACGATGTCTTTATTTGTCGATTTGGCCATATCAAAGGATCGTTGACAGCAGGGAACGCTGCAGATGCGGCCGCTACAGTTGCCTCATTCCTCAATTCCTCTGAAGAAAACGCTTGAAGGAATCGAACCTCAGATTCAAGATTTCGGCACAAATTTAACAAGGTTCGAAGCCAAGGCTTACCTTCAAAAACAGTCCCTTCCGTTCCAGCTGCATTTCGCCGCCTCCTTTGCCACAATGTACTCAAATTTTCGTGCTTTAAAAACTTCACTCCTTCGAAATGCGTTTTCTGACAGCTTCAGCATCAAGCAGGCTTCGTTGCCCAATTGGGTCGAGCTATTATTGAGTGAGACACTCCGAACAGAACCAGCTCCTCGCGGTTGGCGTTACCGCGGGCAGGGACGCTAAATTCGAAACCGTTGCCAGCGAGGATCGAACGCGCGACATGGAGGATCGTCTTCTCGATCTCGTGCTCCACAGCGCCTCCGTCCAAATCGATGACCTCGCGACAGGCGTGCGGTAGATTGAGGTCGGCCAGGGTTCGAGTCTCCGGCTTCTGACCCTGGGCTGCCACAGAGAACTCCTTGAAGGGCAGAGCCGCTTACGAGCCGACACCTCGTCATTTTCTTCGCCCATTTCTGAGCATCGTCGCATCTAACAGAGATCCAGAACTATGCCGCCCTCCATGAAGGCCATCGGGATACGGGGGCTTCATTAACATAAGGCCACATCCATATTCCAGCCTAGCACAACGAAACCCAGTGCTAATGGCAGCGGCAGCACCAACAACAGCGTCTTAACCTCATCTGTCATCTGTCATCTGTCAGAGAGATGAATGGCCCTAGATACTCAGAAACTCCCAATCAGGTTCGAACCAGTAGAACACGAACACATCAAATCCTGCGCTCACAGATAGCTCAAATGACCATGCCTCCATAGTCAATCAACACAGGTTCGATCAAGCACTTGAACAGACCATAAAAAAATTGATGGACAGACAATATATAATATAATACACTCTTTATTTTCCCTCAGCCCAGGAGGGGCCAAGCCCAAGAGGGGCCAGGCCCTCCAGAGCTCTGATACCAAGATAAAATTAGCTCAATCAATATATTTCTATTAATTAAGAAATGAATGAATTACACACATATTTATACAATCAATAGTCTCAAGATAGGAATTCTATCTTGGACGTACACTAGTGTGGTGGAGAGATTCTCTCAACCACACACTAATCTAGGAGAAACTAAATCCCTATAATGTAGGAACAAACTCCTCAATAAGGAAATTACAACCATAGACAAGTAGGAATTAACTATTTCCAACTCTACATGCATTCACATACCTCCTTTCTAGCAAGATTATAATTCCACATTTCATTAAATTTGGTAGTCATTCCACATAAATACACAATAACAAAAAAAAATATGCCCATTACATTTTCTTTGTTAGATCTTTTCCTCTACTGTTTCTTTTGTAAGTAACACACATATAACACAAGATTTTCTTATATTCACAAGAAAAGTGAGAAAATCTTGCAGAGGTACTTATCTATTCTCAGACTATTTAAAATAACATTCCACGAGGAAGATCTCTCCACCCAACCACGAGACTGGCAATGATGTCGAGTCTCCCTCGGAGCTTCTTCCTTTCCAGACAGTTTAATAATCCAATATTCGAGATAGGAAGAGATGTCGAGTCTCCCTCGGAGCTTCTTCCTTTCCAGACAGTTTAATAATCCAATATTCGAGATAGCTTCTTCCTGAACCTCAAGACTACACCAATCCATTGTAGTACTCCACACTCAAGGATTTTCCTGTCGGGTGTGGAGTCTGATTATCTTTTGTATTCAAAGGTATCACCACATTGGACCCCAGTTCGAAATGGGGCGACTGCGACCTTTGGGGAGCCCCCCCTAGCAGGGGGTTTCGGGGGCAGCACCCTCGAAGCTAAGAATGGATGTAAAATTGCCTTATAAAAGTATAGTAATTTCTAGTCAATCTAGGTCGTTCATTAGGTGGAGATCTGACGGTAGAAGTTATGTTTAATTTAGGGTTTTTTACCCTAGAAGGCAACCCCTCACTATATATGAGGGAATTATATTGCGTCTATGTAGATCTATATTCTGAGTGAGAAAGAGAGAGGAGATTGAGAATGAAGAGGGTGTTACAGTGGATCTGCTGTAAGTTGTATCTCTTCAGTTTGCTGGATAATATAAAAGGAAGGACTGTTTGTTTCTTCGTGGACGTAGCCCAAACTAGGTGAACCACGTATGTTTGTGTCTCTCTTGTTTTATGTGTTTTTTGTGTTTATATTTCTACAATATTTTATGTGTTCCATTGCTCCGTAATATATAATTTACTAACATTTCTTAAGGGTTCCACTAGATATAAGTCCATCTCAAGAACACCTCAGCCTGGTAGTGTCTTGCTAGCTTCACAATGTCTTGTGCAAGGTATTAATTCCAGTCCTCACTTTTCTCTCTATCCTCCAGCCTTCACATGCCATCCTCCCTCTCCCTTTGTCCCTAATGAGATTTTTTATCTCTAGGGAGGAGGAGGTAACTATCTCAATTGTATGGAAACTAAAAACCCTTCGTCCCTATTGAGATGTTTTATCTCTAGGGAGGAGGAGGTAACTATCTCAACTATAAAAATTCTTGTAGAGAGTAAAAAATTTCTTTTAAAGTCTTTTCCCATGTATTTCAAGACTTGGCATAACTCTTATTTTATATAATATTAAAATAAACTCTTAAACATTAAACTTCCCCACTAGGTTTTCCATACTACCCATAATTTACCATGCATTTGGGGTAAAGTAAATTAAATATTTACTTTTTACATAGAAGTGTTACAATTGGCCACAATGTTTGAAATGTGTAATAAGACTTCAAATCTTAATCTTTAATGAAATTTTGAAATGTAGTTTCAATATATTTATTATTATTACGTTATACAATAATAATATAATAATATTTACTTTAATTACTCTAATTATTTATTTATAATAAGTTACTATATAAATTAAGAGCTTATGCAATAAAAACCTTGAAAAAAGATAAAGTAAAACTCACTTTATATTTATAATAAAGTTCTTTTACAACTTAAAAAAAATATTTTATAATTTGAAATGGTATGTTTCTTTTTTTAACTTTGGTTTTTTAAGCATAATTTTTGTACTTTAGCAGAAATTTATTGAAAAAGATTTTTCAAGGTGCTAAATCTATTTATGCATTTAGAAACATATTTTAAATAATAAAAAATCACAACTTTATAAAAAATTATATCATTGAATTATAGTAAAAAAAACAAAACTTGAAATAGTAAGACTGCACCTTTAAGACTTAACTTAACAAAAATAAAAATAATAACCTAAAACTTTCATTAGTTTTTAATTAAATCGGCATTAAAAAATATATATTTAACAAATATAAAAAATGAGTTATTTTCTCTCATTATTATAGTGTTCGAAGAGTATATGTAATTAGTTTAGGTCAAAATTCTTTGGCTCTTAATTAATTTGTCAAATTTTTAAAAACTATTTACAAAGTTTATTAAACTTTTTGTAAAATTAAATATTAAATTTATTGTTTTAGAAATTGGAAATTGATTTTTGAATTCTTAAAATTTGAATTTCTAATTTTTGGTTGGTGGATGTCTAATTTTATGTGGTTTAAAATCAGTTAAAAATTGTTTAATAAAGAAAACTCTTTAATCCCTAGTGTCCTCATATCTCTATTAATTTTGGAAATTACTATTTTCTATTTTAATTTTGTTGTTCAATTAATTATGTAAAATAATTTTTCTGTAATTAATATTTTATTTCCATTCATTATCATGCTTATTTTTAATAATAAATATTTATTAATCTATAAACATTCCTTGCTTCCTTTCCATTAATTGTTATTCTTTCTAATAACAATGTGTTTTCACCTTTTTCCATTAATATATATTATTAATCATAATTTTTTTATAGTTTAATTATTTAATTGTTGTTGACTACTTTTTCATAAAACTATGTTGTCATGTACCAATAGATTATTAGCAATTTGATTCCCCCTCCACCAGCTTTGTGGTGCTTATATCAGACACTTAATATAACTAAGTTATATGATCACATTCACCCCATTAAAGGCTCTCATTTTTATATTGTTTTGATTTTGGTAAAAAAAATGACTTTGAATTAGTTTTGAAAATTTTAAACAAATTTTACGAAATTTATTAGAAAGCTTTGAAATCATAAATAAAACTATTTCACTCTACATAATATAATCAATAAAATTAAAATCAATAATCCAAATAAAAAACTTAACATAAAATATAATATATATAAAAAATTAATCACTATATTACTCTATATATATACTCATCCAAAAAATGGAGAGCTTAAAACTCTTCAGGATTCAAATCCAACTTTATTCTTTCACATAGTTTTCAGTTATTGGAATTATGATATTTGAATAATGATTTTAATAAAAAAATCTTCCATTTATTATGTTAGTTATTAATTTACTTTTGGCATAAAGAATACTAAACAACAACTACACATATTACAAGTGTTATTTTAAAGTGTGTATTTACCTTGAAAACTCAAATTTTTACTTTTAAAAAACCTCAACCATAATTAAAAATAAAAACAAACATAATTTTGAAAAAAAATATATATAATTTTAAAACTTTGAAGTTAAATCTTAGTTAATTTATTTAAAAAATACAACTTCTATTCTTTATTTTTGATTTTTTGATTGGTTAAAAGCATCGACAAAGAGCATATTTAAGATAACAAACAACATATAATTAAAAAAACAAAAAAAACAACTTTACCCAACGAAATATAATAAATGGAAAAATCACTAAAATATATATACAACAAAAAATTAAAATAAAATATTAAAATAATATAAAAGAATTTTAAAAAACAAAATGAAATGTCACACCTCCATATTTTAATATTAATAGTTTCCATTTTGGTCAACAAAAATTTCAAGTGAAATAAAAAGACTTAGACTAAATGTTGCCTTTTACCCATCTAAAAATACTCAAAATTATAAAATTTAAAAGTTTTTTAATGTCATATCAAAAAAGGTTTAAGATCTGGATCAATAATGAGAATGTGTTTTTATATTATATTTAATAAACATAGTATATCAATACATGTTGAACACTTTAAAAAAATACTTAAACAAATCAGGAATTAATACACAAGCAATTGATGTAATTAAAACACTCAAATAAAAAATGACCACCACTTTGATCAACATATGCACTTGAAGCAATATATTAAAGCAAAGAGAAATATTTCAATATGAATCTTTCACAACAAACAACTTGCAAATAAATCTTTATACTATTTAAATAAAAAATCTTTATACTATTAAATAAAAATCATTAAGTTATAAATGTGAAGTAACATTTTTGATTAATTATTATTAATATATAAAAAAAAATACATCAATCACTTTAGGTCTAAAAAATAATGATAGGTATTAAATTAAATACCTTTAACTACCTTACTTTATATAAAAACATATTAATATTAATATAAAATTTAAAATATTGAAAAAACACGTAAGAAACATCATCTCTTTCGTATTTTAACAATACCAATTATTTTGTATACTATAATTTTTTTAAATAAATAGAAAACCCAATTATTTTAACTAAAATTAGTACCATTTCTTATACATTTGAGCTATATTACATGTGACCACTTTACCTCATAAACTAAAATATTTGGTGACACGCAAGAGTTGGACAAAATAGATACTGTCCTATACCACTTTAATAATCAATAAAGTTATTGGAAGAATAGTTGATATAGATAATGTAAATTGTGTGGGGCCCCATCAACCATGCCCCTATCACTGTCTCCATTAATGTAGGCCGTTCATAAAGATGTAGGGGATAAAAGAAACCCCAAAAGGCATTGATTAAATTTTGTAAAACATTGTTAATAAAAATGCCAAATTATATGGAAAAGGCTGTCTGAATCATAGGTATGAAAATATTTTGTTTTATTAAAAATTTTGGAAAAAGGAGTTTTTTTTTTAACCCTTTATATTATCAAAATCATTCATCGATTTTGATAATAATACAAAGATATAAGGTTGTTATATTTAATTAACTAAGAAAGATTCTGATTTTTTTTGGGAATACACACGTATTCACATTCCAAAAAATTTATGTTTATTTTATAGTAAGAAAACAAACCCTTCATCTAGCCTTACATAAAAAGCTGTTTATGTTGGCCAATTATTACAAAATATCATAAAATATTGCAGAATTCTAAAAATAAACTATCAAATGTGAAAATCATTTATATTCAAAGGAAGAGATGGCACAAAGTTTAATTGTAATGGGAGAGAAAGTGAGATAGATGTAAATAAAGCAACACTCAAGAGGATAGGCTTTGTCGATCAACTTAGTCCTTGATATGCCTTTTAGAGCATAAGCGGCTTGGGAAGTGCTTGAAGAAGCCAAAGTCTAAGTTTTAGGAGCAACCATGGATTGTCCAAACTCCCCAAATTTATCATGGCAGTTGTGAAGTTGGTGAAAAAAAGATCCTGAGAGCTCGCCAACCTCAATGGGTTAACAGCTTGGCCACAGGGCTTAGTGTCCTCTTCCAAGATTGATAGTTTCAAACTAGTATGTTTTAAATTTTCGATGTCTACTGGGTAGATGGTGCTTCTGTCATAGAAAATTTACTTCCTATTTCTGTTTATCACCAAAGTTTTTGGCAAAGAAGAAGGCATGTTGCTGATTGCTGCATGGACCACAGAGGAAAACATCACGGTGTTGCATAAAAAGGTATGTTTTTCTCAGGACTAACTGAAAGCAAAAACCTAGAGAAATAGATTTTGTCTAACGTTTTTCGGGTCAACTTCCTAAAGTTTTTTTCTTTTGGATGGAACTAAAATGTTACATTCTTTTCTGGGTTAAGTATTTGAAAACAAGATGCTCTTACTTCCTGTTACTGTCTGAGTTTGCCTTCTGGGGAGTTTCATTCATAACTCACAGCAAAACCGCATGATTTTGGGTTGGAATTAGCATTTTATTTATAGGGTAAATTTCTTGTTTTTTAGCGGGTTACAACTCCTTCCCATTCCATATGCGATGGGGAACACAAAAAATCAAGGGATGCTTATCGGAGTTCTTGGCTTTTTGCCTATCCAGCAACCAGTTCAACTGGCATTTTCTGACATAGCTCCAGCTATCCAATCTCATAATTGCATTTAGACCCTGTAAACAGTGTGGGATTCGACTTTGTAATGTATGGTAGCCTGTAACTATTGTTACTGTTGTTGTCTGAACATTGGATGCTAAATTTTCATTTTTTTTCCAGTCAATTAAAAATTAGTGGTATGTGTAGAATGCCATTGTCTTGTTTCATCCTGGATGCCATTAGAACCCGGTCGTTTCTTCATACCTTTCCCTGCATCACAGGAGGCTTGCCATAGCTCACCATCCTCCCTTCTGCCTCCCCTGTAAGTTTCCCCCGTTTAAGAATTTTCCAGGTCGGTTGTCAATTTCCTGGTGGCAATTGTAGGATTTCGTCCACATCTGACAGCCAAAATCATTTAATTCACTTGCTCCATACGCGTCACCTACACTATTCTCAAGACTAGCATTTATCTCCACAACATGATAAATCCGTTGCCACTTTCCCTTTGTCAGTGTTTTAATAGAAAATTCCAAATTCGGGTTGTCATCGGCAGCGTCCGGACACATTTCTCTTGGTCGACTTTCAATTTCTTGATAGCGGCATGGATTCCAACCACATCTAACAACTTATATATTTTCTACTCGATACAAACATGTCACTTGCACTCTTCACAAGACTCATATTTATTTCCACAACAGGATTATCTGTTGCTACATTCCTTTTGTCAGTTTTTTTAATAGATAAATCCAAATTAGGTTTGTCAACAGCGGTGTACATCCCCTCCAACAAGTTGGTATGGGTAAAATTACGAGGTCTCCCTCTAGAATTATGGACAAAACAGGCTCTTACTGGCATTGGAAACACCATTGGAAAATTTATATGTGGACCCACACTACCTGGGTGCACGGGACAAAAGGGTCGCCTGGATCCTTATTGAAAAGGATTACAAAGGGGGCTTCCCTGATCACATTGAGCTGCATTGGGGTGACATATTTCTCCAACAAAGATTGGATTATTGGGGGGTTCCGTTCAACTGCTCTTTCTGCCATAGAACCGGTCACATGTGACAACAATGCCCTTTCCAGCCGGGTGGTCGCTTCCATGGTAGAAGATGCTATAATGGAACCTCGGGACCTCTCTCGGAAACGGTCAAAAAGGTCATCAAATTCAAAAACTACAACAATCAAGTACACACTCTCACCAAAACTCTCACCTTCCACATGCTTTTGGATCAATTGTCTCTTCACCTATTACTATTCCCTCGTCTTCGATAAATTCGGCCAAATCGGATTTTCCGTCATCTAACAGCCCACCAACCTTTATGTCTCATCCACCTCCAGAGCCTGTAAATTTCCAAGACATTCCTATCCCCTTGATAGCTCCTCATCCTTTCCCAGATATTCCATCCACCTCACAAATAGCATATGTGTCTCCTCTAGTTCTGCCACACCAACAATCAAAAGATAAAGGACCTTGCCTTAGTATTACTCCACCAAATTCCCCAACTGTTTCGTTGACAAATTTGGTGGGGAGTGACCTTGACCTCCTTCTAAAAAGGAAGACCCTTGATCTCCGTACTCTCACCATCCATAAATCGGTGGATAGTTCATCCCCCCATATCAGCCCAAACTCAATAGGGAACATCATAGTGCGCAGGAAACAAAACCGTGGCAGTCGCCACTTTCGGGGTCATCCCAATAAAAATTCTTTTTCTTCTCCTATGGACAGGTTTCTCGTTGACATCCCCATAACTGACATCTCCCCCTCACAGGCCCTTAGAGCACGAATGCCTGAAAAAGACCTACGACGATGTGCATCATCTCCCTTAATATTCGGGGTATGAGGACTACCCCTAAATATCTAGCCCTCAAAAACCTGTTGTCATCTCTACATCTGTTCATTATCCTCATTTAAGAAACGATGCACAATGTCCCTGATTCTATTCAATACTTCTGGAAAATGTTTCCAACTTGGCATATATCCGCAATCGCTGCTATGGGTCTCTCGGGAGGTTTGGTGGCCTTATGGGATCCAAGGTGGGTTAACATTAAAGCTTTCAAATGCTTCACAAGTATTCTCCTGGAAGAAAATATCCATGGCATGTCGGGTTGTGTTCATATCTTAAATATGCCCCATATAGAGAAAGAGGGGAATTATGAACCGATTCATATCAACTGGCATAATGGAACTACGAACCCTCATTATCGTAGGGGATCTAAACTGCACTATCAGTTTGGATGAAAATTAGAGTTGTTTCGGGAAAATTGACCCTCTGGTGGGGAAATCCAAAATGCCATCATCACGAACAATTTTGTGGATATATGTCCCTACAAAATCTCTTTGATATGGGACAATGGTTGCTCAGGTTCTGCATATGTGGCCAAAAGACTGGATCGCTTCCTCATACATGAAAAATTACTGGACTGTTTGGGAGATGTTCGAGTAAATACCATCAGCAACTTTATATCAGATCATAGACCTATCACTCTACAATGGAGAGAAAGAGTACCCCACTCAAGGCTCCCTTTCAAATTCAATAGAACATTACTACAGGACCCTGATTTCAATAAGATGGTACATGACACTGGGGGAAATATTAATATTACGGATTCTTCTCCTATGATTAGTATCCTGAAGAAACTTGATTCCCTCCAGGGATCAGTAAAATTATGGCAGAAAAATAAGATTAGAGACAGCATAAAAGAACTTGTAAAAATCCAAGAACAACTGGACTAGCTTCAGGTATCCATGTCCGCACATTTCCTTCCAGATCATATCCGAGCCACATTCAAAAACTGGAACACAGAAAGAAGGAAATTCTAATGATGGAAGAAGCTACATGGAGACTAAAGAGCAGAGCTCTCTGGTTAAATGAGGGAGACCGAAACACTAAATTCTTCCACAGATATGCAAATTTCTGTCGAAATATAAATTCCATATGGAAAATAGCCGACATAGATGGACGAATACTCCACACACAAGAAGAAATAAGTGATTCTGTTGTAAACCACTTTCAAAATGCTTATAGAAGGAATGAAGATGCCTTTATGGAAGATATGATCTGGGGTATTGAACCTTATTCCAACATGTTTGATCTGGAGAAAAATAAGGATTTTTTAAGTAAGTCTCCAAAGAAGAGCCACTGGGGGTTCTCAAGTCTTTTAAATGTGACAAAAGTCTTGGGCCTGATGGATGGACTATTGAACTAAAAACAAATGATTAATTTTAAAACTTTGAAGTTAAGTATTAGTTAATTTATTTAAAAAATACTACTTCTATTCTTTATCTTTGATTTGTTAAAAGCATCAAACAAAGAGCATAATTAAAATAACAAACAACATATAATTATAAAAAATAAAAATTACCCAAAGAATATAAATTAAATGGAAAAAACTAAAAATATATACAACAAAAAAATTAAATAAAATATTACAATAGTATAAAAGAATTTTTAAAAAACAAAATGAAATTGTTCACACCTCCATATTTAATATTAATATTTAATATTAATAGTTGCATTTTTGGTCAACAAAAAATTTCAAGTGAAATAAAAAGAGCTTAGACTAAATGTTGGCTTTTACCCATCTAAAAATGCTCAAAAGTAATAATTTAAAAGTTTTTTAATGTCAGATCAAAAGAAAAGTTTAGGATCTTGATCAACAATGAGAATGTGTTTTTATATTATATTTGATAAACATAGTATATCAATACATGTTGAACAATTTAAAAATACACAAACAATTGATGTAATTAAAACCCTTTAGGATCTTGATCAACCATGAGAATGTGTTTTTATATTATATTTGATAAACATAGTATATCAATACATGTTGAACAACCATGAGAATGTGTTTTTATATTATATTTGATAAACATAGTATATCAATACATGTTGAACAATTTAAAAATACACAAACAATTGATGTAATTAAAACCCTCAAATAAAAAATGGCCACCACTTTAATCAACATATGCACTTGAAGCAATATATTAAAGCAAAGAGAAATATTTCAATAGGAATCTTTCACAACAAACAACTTGCAAATAAATCTTTATACTATTTAAATAAAAGTCATTAAGTAATTAAATGTGAATAAAAATCATTAAGTAATTAAATGTGAAGTAACCTATTTGATTAATTATTAATAATATATACTTTAGGTCTAAAACATAATGATAGGTATTAAATTAAATATCTTTAAACTACCTTACTTTATATAAAAACATATTAATATTAATATAAAATTTAAAATATTGAAAAAACACGTAAGAAACATCATCTCTTTCGTATTTTAATAATACCAATTATATTGTATATTACAATTTTTTTAAATAAATATAAAACCCAATTATTTTAACTAAAATTAGTACCATTTCTTATACATTTGAGCATGTAACCACTTTATCTCATAAACTAAAATATTTGGTGACACGCAAGAGTTGGACAAAATAGATACGGAGTTGTCTATAATGCGACTTTTTGGAGATTCCGGTGATGGAATCCGGTGGAAGAAATGAGGTTAAATTTTGATTTTTAGCAGTTAAAATGGTTTTTTAACTGCATATTTGGATTCAGCGCCCTCGAAAACCCATGGGAGCCATTGATTGTGCAGAAACTAGCTATCAAACTTGGGATTCCAATGAATTGCTGCCGGATTTTCACCGGAAAAATCCGCCGGAAAGACTTTCAAAAAATCGCGTTATAGACTACTGCAAATAGATACTGTCCTATACCACTTTAATAATCAATGAGAAGAATAATTGATATAGATAATGTAAATTGTGTGGGCCCCATCAACCATGCCCCTATCACTTTCTCCATTAATGTAGGCCGTTCATAAAGATGTAGGGGATAAAAGAAACCCCAAAAGGCATTGATTAAAGTTGGTGAAACATTGTTAATAAAAATGCCAAATTATATGGAAAAGGGTGTCTCAAATCATAGGTACGAAAATATTTTGTTTTATTAAAAATTTTGGAAAAAAAAAAAAAAAAAAATTAACCCTTTATATTATCAAAATCATTCATCGATTTTGATAATAATGCAAAGATATAAGGTTGTTATATTTAATTAACTGAGAAAGATTCTGATTTTTTTTGGAATACACACGTATCCACATTCCAAAAAATTTATGTTTATTTTATAGTAAGAAAACAAACCGTCCATCTAGCTTTAGATTACAAAAAAGCGTTTCATGTTGGCCAATTATCACAAAATATCACAAAATATTGCAGAATTCTAAAATAAACTATCAAATATGAAAATCATTCATATTCAAAGGAAGAGATGGCACAAAGTTCAATTGTAATGGGAGCGAAAGTGAGATAGATGCAAATAAAGCTGTACGCAAGAGGATGCCAACAACATTGACAATCTTTGCATATGCTTTGTCCTGTCCCACTACAAAGGCTTCATCGATCAACTTAGTCCTTGATATGCCTTTTAGAGCATAAGTGGCTTGGGAAGTGCTTGAAGAAGCCAAAGTCTAAGTTTTAGGAGCAACCATGGATTGTCCAAACTCCCCAGCTTTATCATGATAGTTGTGAAGTTGGTGAAAAAAAGATCCTGAGAGCTCGCTAACCTCAATGGGTTAACAGCTTGGCCACTGGGCTTTTAGTGTCCTCTTCCAGGATTGACAGTTTTAGACTAGTATGTTTTAAATTTTCAATGTCTCTTGGGTAGATGGTGCTTCTGTCATAGAAAATTTACTTCCTATTTCTGTTTATCACCCAAGTTTTTGGCAAAGAAGAAGGCATGTTACTAATTGTTGCATGGACTACAGAGGAAAACATCACGGTGTTGCATAAAAAGGTATGTTTTTCTTAGGACTAACTGAAAGAAAAAACCCAGAGAAATAGATTTTGTCTAACGTTTTTTTGGGTCAACTTCCTAAAGTTTTTTTCTTTCGGATGGAACTAAAATGTTACATTCTTTTATGGGTTAAGTATTTGAAAACAAGATGCTCTTACTTCCTGTTACTGTCTGAGTTTGCCTTCTAGGAAGTTTCATTCATAGTTCACAACAAAACTGCATGATTTTGGGTTGGAATTAGCATTCTATTTATAGGGTAAATTTCTTGTTTTTTAGCGGGTTATAACTCCTCCCCATTCCATATGCGATGGGGAACACAAAAAATCAAGGGATGCTTATCGGAGTTCTTGGCTTTCTGCCTATCCAGCAACCAGTTCAACTGGCATTTTCTGACATGGCTCCAGCTATCCAATCTCATAATTGCCTCTAGACCCTGTAAACAGTGTGGGATTCGGCTTTGTAATGTATGGTAGCATGTAACTAAAGTTACTGTTGTTGTCTGAACATTGGATGCCAAATTTTCATTTTTTTTTCCAATCAATTAAAAATCAGTGGTATGTGTAGAATTCCATTGCCTTGTTTCATCTTTGGATGCCATTAGAACCCGGTCTTTTCTTCATACCTTTCCCTGCATCACAGGAGGCTTGCCATAGCTCACCATCCTCCCTTTGGCCTCCCGTGTAAGTTTCGTCGGTTTAAGAATTTTCTCGGTCCATTGTCAATTTCCTGGTGGCAGTTGTAGGATTATGTCCACATCTGACAGCCAAAATCATTTAATTCACTCGCTCCATATGCGTCACCTACACTATTCTCAAGACTAGCATTTATCTCCATAACCAGATACATCCGCTCCCACATTCCCTTTGTCAGTTTTTAATAGAAAATTCCAAATTCGAGTTGTCATCGGCGGCGCCCGGACACATTTCTCCCGGTCGGCTTTCAATTTCTTGATGGCAGCATGGATTCCAACCACATCTCACAACTTATATCTTTTCTACTCGATACAAACGTGTCACTTGCACTCTTCACAATACTCATATTTATTTCCACAACAGGATTATCTGTTGCCACATTCCTTTTGTCAGTTTTTTTAATAGATAAATCCAAATTAGGTTTGTCAACGGCGGTGTACACCCCCTCCAACAAGTTGGTATGGGTAAAATTACGAGGTCTCCCTCTGGAATTATGGACAAAACAGGCTCTTACAGACATTGGAAACGCCATTGGAAAATTTATATACGTGGACCCACGCTGCTTGGGTGCAGAGGACAAAAGGGTCGCCTGGATCCTTATTGAAAAGGATTATAGAGGGGGCTTCCCTGATCACATTGAGCAGCATTGGGGTGACATCTTTCTCCAACAAAGATTGGATTATTGGGGGGTTTCGTTCAGATGCTCTTTCTACCACAGAACCAGTCACATGTGTCAACAGTGCCCTTTCCAACCGGGTGGTCGCTTCCATGGCAGAAGATGCTATAATGGAACCTCAGGACCTCTCTCGAAAACGGTCGAAAAGGTCATCGGATTCAAAAAGGGAAAGAGAACATGACACATAAGTTTCCACTACAACAATTAGGTACACACTCTCACTAGAACTCTCACCTTCCACATGCTTTTGGATCAATTGTCTCTTCGCCTATTACTATTCCCTCATCTCCGATAAATTCAGCCAAATCGGATTTTCCGTCATCTGACAGCCCATCAACCTTTATGTCTCATCCACCTCCAGAGCCTATAAATTTCCAAGACATTCCTATCCCCTTGACAGCTCCTTATCCTTTCCCAGATATTCCATCCACCTCACAAATAGCATATGTATCATCTAGTTTTGCCACACCGACAATCAAAAGATAAAGGACCTTTCCTTAGTATTACTCCACCAAATTCCCCAACTGTTTCGCCGACAAATTCGGTGGGGAGTGACCTTGATCTCCGTACTCTCACCATCCATAAATCGGTGGATAGTTCATCCCCCCATATCAGCCCAAACTTGGCGGGGAACATCATAGTGCGCAGGAAACAAAACCGTGGCAGTCGCCACTTTCGAGGTCGTCCCAATAAAAATTCTTCTTCTTCTCCTATGGACAGGTTTCTTGTTGACATCCCCATAGCTGACATCTCCCCCTCACGAGCCCTTAGAGCACGGATGCCCGAAAAAGACCTACGATGATGTGCATCATCTCCCTTAATATTCGGGGTATGAGGACTACCCCTAAATATCTAGCCCTCAAAAACTTGTTGTCATCTCTACATCTGTTCATTATCCTCATTCAGGAAACGACGCATAATGTCCCTGATGCTATTCAATAATTCTGGAAAATGTTTCCAACTTGGCATATATCCGCAATAGCTGCTATGGGTCTCTCGGGAGGTCTGGTGGCCTTATGGGATTCGAGGTGGGTTAACATTAAAGCTTTCAAATGCTTCACGGGTATTCTCCTGGAAGGAAATATCTATGGGATGTCGGGTTGTGTTCATATCTTAAGTATGCCCCATACAGAGAAAGAGGAGAATTCTGGACCAATTCATATCAACTGGCATAATGGAACTATAGACCCTCATTATCATAGGGGATCTAAACTGCGCTATCAGTTTGGATGAAACTTAGGGTTGTTTTAGGAAAATTGACCCTCTGGTGGGGAAATCCAAAATGCCATCATCATGAACAATTTTGTGGATATATGTCCCTACAAAATCTCTTTGACATGGGACAATGGTTGCTCGGGCTCTGCATATGTGGCCAAAAGACTGGATCACTTCCTCATACATGGAAAATTACTGGACTGTTTGGGAGATGTTCGATTAAATACCATCAACAACTTTATATCAGATCATAGACCTATCACTCTATAATGGAGAGAAAGAGTACCCCACTTCGGGCTCCCTTTCAATAGAACATTACTACAGGACCCTGATTTCAATAAGATGGTACATGACACTTGGGGAAATATTAATATTACGGGTTCTTCTCCTATGATTAGTATCCTGGAGAAACTTGATTCCCTCTAGGGATCAGTAAAATTATGGCAGAAAAATAAGATTAGAGACAACAGAAAAGAACTTGTAAAAATTCAAGAACAACTGGACTATCTTCAGGTATCCATGTCCGCACATTTCCTTCCAGATCATATCCGAGCCAACATTCAAAAACTGGAACACAGAAAGAAGGAAATTCTAATGATGGAAGAAGCTACATGGAGACTAAAGAGCAGAGCTCTCTGGTTAAATGAGGGAGACTGAAACACTAAATTCTTCCACAGATATGCAAATTTCTGTCGGAATATAAATTCCATATGGAAAATATCCGACACAGATGGACGAATACTCCACACATAAGAAGAAATAAGTGATGTTGTTGTAAATCACTTTCAAAATGCTTATAGAAGGAATGAAGATGCCTCTGTGGAAGATATGATTTGGGGTATTGAACCTTATTCCAACATGTTTGATCTGGAGAAAAATGAGGATTTTTTTAAGGAAGTCTTCGAGGAAGGGCCATTGGGGGTTCTCAAGTCTTTTAAATGTGACAAAAGTCCCGAGCCTGATGGATGGACTATTGAATTATTTTCACATTTATTTGAAATTATCAAGATGGATCTGCTCGGTATGATCAAAGAATCAAGAAATATGGGCTATATTCAACAAAATATCTCCTCAACATACATCGTTGTGATTTCGAAAAACAAATCTGCTGAGAACTTCTCGAGCTACAAACCCATCTCATTGTGCAACGTCATATATAAAATCATATCAAAGACTATTGCGGGGAGATTGCGCAATACCCTTTCTCTTTTCATATCCCGTGAACAGCATGGTTTCCTTCTGGGGAGAATCATACACGACGCGGTGGAAAATGCACAGGAAAGTATGCACTCTATCCACACAAAGAACATGGCAGCGACTATTCTACAAGTAGATCTCTGTAAAGCTTATGACTGTTTGGATTGGGGATTCCTTAGACTAATCCTCAGCAAGATAAGCTTACAACCAAGGTGTATAAACTGGATCATGGCATGTGTGGAAAATGTAAATTATGCTATCATCATCAACGGTCTTCCAACAAGATTCTTTTGGTTCAAAGAGGTCTTCATCAGGGATGCTTTTTATCTCCATTATTATTCATACTGGTAATGGATTGTCTGAGTCTGCATATCAAAAGAGCGGTGATAGAGGAGCATTTCAAATCACTGAAGTTGGGCAACAATAAAAACATCTCACGGAACCTCTTTATCGATGACATCCTCATAATGGGTATGTTATGCCATTTCTCTTGGTATTATCTTTTTTATATTTTCAGCAGATTTGAAAATGCTCCGGGAATGTGCATGAATTCCAATAAATCAGTTCTTTATTATAGTCAATATGATATGATAACTATAACATATATAAAAGACTTATTTGGAATTGTAGCCAAACCTATGCAAAATGGTTTGAAGTATTTAGGGTGCAGACTTAAACCATCATGTTATAGAATATATGATTGGAAATGGCTCACTGAAAAGTTATATAAAAGAATTTCTGGATGGGAATTTAGATGTCCATCCATAGGGGGTAGGGCCATTCTGTCACAAACCGTTCTAACAAAGTTGGGAGTATATTGGGCACATCTTTTTCATATTCATTCCTCTGTTATAAATGATATAAACCGTCTCATGGAAAATTTCATCTGGGTGGGTGCACACAGTAGGAAAAAATTCCATATGACCAAGCTGTCAAATATAACTCTTCGAAAAGACATGGGTGGATGGGGAATTTTAGACCTCCATCGTTTCAGCGAGGCTTTACTCATCAAATTGCTCAGGAGGGGTTTATTTGGAGCAAGTAATTGGAGTAAGATTATACAACACAAATATCTAAAAACAAAGATTTCATTTTTTGGTACCATTTTGGTTCAATTGGGAAAAAACAAGGTTCAACAATTTAGTCAAGTTTCCTGAAAATTGAGAAACACTTCATTCAACTACTGACATGGAAATTCCAGACTGGAAATAATATCCTAATTGGTTTTGATCTGATTCTCGGTGCTGAACTGAACCTCTCCATCTTAGAAAATATCACGCAGCTCCTAAATGATCATGGTTTCTTTTTCTGGGGCCAAGTCATAAATGGTTAGCAGGGCAATCTCCCCGTCTAGAAAAATGTTTATGAACTGGGATTAATCGGGCACTTGCAAGAAGAATGGATTTAGATCATCACAACTATGAAACAACTAAGCATATGTCGTTTAAGGACCCATGATAAAATTATATGGTCGGGCAAAATGCGAACGACATAGTTGTAGCAGACGCATACTAGATATTAACAAAAAAAGTTTCGAGGAAAGAGGAGAACCATACCCTTTATGCATTTTGGAAAACAAAAGCTCCAAACAAAGTTATAATCTTCAGCTGGCTTGTTTACCATAATAGAAACCTTGTTTGGGAAAACTTGCAAAAAAGGAATTGGTATGGGTCAAGCACATGCAAAAACCACTCAGAAGAAAATGACCACATTTTTTTACAATGCCTTCTCACTACTTGGGTTTGGAAAAAAAATTCTTCCCTCATTGGCTTCCCTTATATTCAACACACATGTATTAGAGATTCTTTGGAATGGTGGAGCACTTAGAAACCTGCCTAGCGAATTATCCCTCTTTTCCTTTTCTGGGAAATCTGGAAGTGGAGGAATAGAAGCATATTCCAAAACAGTAGAGACGATTTCTCTATAGTAATTGAAAAAATTATCACAAATCTTTCTTTTTATTATGCAAAACCATTATGCTCTAAAGAGGAATCTAAAATGAGGAAAGACTTACAATTCTCTTATCCTATGGGTTTTTTTGATGGGGCCGTGCAAGGAAACAACTATGCCTGTGGCTTTTTGATTGCAATAAATGTTGACTTGACATACAAGATGCATTGGAATTGCGGTATTGGTACTAATACTAAAGCTGAAGCTGTAGCTCTCTAGGGACTCCTATGGTTCAACAGTTTCCTTGGCAACCCCGCGGTACATATATATGGTGATTCGAGAATCATAATCAACCAAGTTTTGGGGATGGCATCCATCAACAAGCCTAGACTACAAGGATGGATGGAAAGAGTCGAACTTTAATGGAAATCTCAAGACAGATACATAATCCAACACCTTGGAAGATGCTTTAACAAGGATGCAGACAGACTATCAAAAAAGGATTACAGGGAAACATTGACCAATGGTATCTAGAGATTACATGGGAGCAGATCATACATGACATGGAGAACCTTCCAAACCCGGGTTAATCTTCTTTATGCAAGCCTTTAAAAGTCTTTATTTTGTGTAAATTTTTGTTATATAGGTTTATAATGTATAATTTTCCCATGACTTCTCTTTGGGAGAATCAACACTTAGCAAGTTTCCTAAAAAGGCTTAGTTTTTGCATGGATGCAAAATGTTCTTTTTTGAAAATTTTGAAGTTGACTGCCTAGCCACTGGGCAAAAATAGTGTCCTCTACAAGGGTCTTTCTTGAGCCTCCTCGTTAGATGGTGTCATTAGAAAACAAGAGTATTTTCATCTCTCTGCTGACCAGGCTGTGTTTATATTGATACAACTTTTTCTCCTCTAGATTGGTTTCAAATGTTACAGGCCCTTCCGTTGCTATAGGTTTCTCTAGAGGGGGGACTATCTATTACAATAGGAATGCAAGTCAACAACACAATTACAATTGATGTTTTAGTCTACTCCATAGAATTTTGCTGTTGATATATGCTCGTTTCTATCATTATCATCACATAACTGTATCATGCATATTGTGTTATCTGTATTGACTTGATGTACATGACTTTCAACTCTTTTTTTCAGGGTCACAGTAAACTACTGAAAATCATGGGCTCTATATATTGGGTTTTTTTTCGTCCAAAATGGCATCTGATAAATATGCCACATGTATATCTATTATCAATATAATATATATCAAGCTTTTTTCGTACTGAAAAAAATAAGAAGAAGGTTCAATTGCAATAGTGTCTAAATCACAATAAATATGTTATTTTACAAGAGTCAACTTTGGGTTTAGCTTGTATAAGGTGAAGCACTAGTTGTTTTTTTTTTTTTTTTTTTTAATTATCAAAGAAACAAACATATTATACCCTTCTACCTGTTTGTCTTTCAAAACCAATCCAAACCAAGTCTCCATTTACTAATGTAAAACCATTGAATTTAGAAATTATTTTTTCTATCCCTTGAAGTGAGGTCCAGAACCCAACAAGAAAGTTCGTCCAAAATTTCCAAAATCTCATAGTCTGAGTAAAACTATCTTTCCACTCTCACCTAAGTTTCCAATTCTCTAATTTCTCTTCATGTCTTTGAGGGAATTGCTTTAAAATAAGTTGTTGCAAAATGCTGAATGAAGAGTCAAGGTCTCTTTGTTGGCTTTGGGAGTTGCTTCTCTCCCACGGCTCTGAGCTTCAACTAGAGAGAAAAAAAAAACTAATTGTATTAAAATTTATATTTTTTTTTTAATTAAATAATTAAATTTATAAATTATAAATAGAGAAATATTTTATTTTATTAAAAATTTTGAAAAAAAAATAATTTTTTAAAATTTATAAAATATTTTATAATATAAATTTAGTTTTTTTTTAATATATATATATATATATCCATTTTTATTATTATTTAAATATCCAAAATTTAACTTTTTTATTATTAAAAATTAATCTCTTTTAAACCATATTTATTTTACACCCTTATCAAATAATAAGATAAAAATGAATTCCTTATTATTGTAAAAATTATGAAGTGACCCACAATAATGATTCTATACTCTTCCTCAATAAAATGTCAAATCATACATAGTCATCATGATATCACATATCTCGTATTTTTATTGTTTCCCTTCAAATGCCATCAAAGTTTGCAGGATTTCATTGTACTACACCTAAAATCATCTCCCAAAATTTATGATTTTTTAATTATAAAATACCTTTTATATATATATTATATATATAAAGGTTGTGAAAGTGACACAAACACATGTATACTAGTGAATACAGAAAGAACATAAGCATATAAAAGGAATAACAAAATCTAGTAAGGGAGGGACCACAAACAACGTGGCAGGATGGACATGGTGGTAGGAGAGTTGGTATGAGGTGGCCACGGGTTGACGACTAGTGGAACAATATCACACTATCAAGAAAACTCACTCTCTTCGATGGATGCACCTAAAAATAATCTGAATCCAATGACATACATTATTTTATTTTAGATGAACTAACTATTTGACAAAGTGTAATTCTCCACGTTGGCTCTACCACAATAACACCACAAACATTCATAGTTGGTCACACCCTAAACAAGTTATTTGTTAACCACAAACATTCATGGTTGGTCACACCCTAAACAAGTTATTTGTTATCATGTTGTAAGGGTTTGAAAAATTCATGGTTGGTCACACCCTAAACAAGTTATTTGTTATCATGTTGTAAGGGTTTGAAACATTCATGGTTGGTCACACCCGAAACAAGTTATTTGTTATCATGTTGTAAGGGTTTGAAACATTCATGGTTGGTTACACCCTAAACAAGTTATTTGTTAGGGTTCATACAAAATGGTAAATAATGTTTAAATCTAATCACCACATATTTGTTGGTAGGTTAACCTACAATGGTCCCATTGAACCAGCAATAACTCTCACACACAAAGTGCATTGTTGGTGTGCCCACCTTAATAAACCATTTCACATAGTAGTTAGACATCTTCTAGTGGAAAGGCTTCATCACCTTCCATTTCTCAAGATCTAGTGATAGTCATATTGACACTATATAAGTGCATTGTTGGTGTGCCCACCTTAATAAACCATTTGACATAGTAGCTAGACATCTTCTAGTGGAAAGGCTTCATCACCTTCCATTTCTCAAGATCCAGTGATGGTCATATTGACACTATATGAGTGCTGGGCCAAGTCTACTCCAGATATGATAAATATAAAATATTTATAATGATACATATTTTATTGAAATTAAAATAAGGAAGGGTGATTAATTTATCTTTAAAATTAATATAAAGAATTATTCTAGTATTGAGAGATTAAAAAGTTTAATTTATTTTTTGAAAATAAATTAACATTAATAGTGATGATGGTATTTCAAGTTATTTTATTTTATTGCAAATTTATTTTGATTTTACTTTTTAATTTTTAATTTTATTTTGAAATTTGTAAATTAAAATTTTTAAGAAAATAATATGGTAATTTAAAATTGGAAATTTATTATAACTTTAAATAAAATTGATTATTTAATTTTTCTTTTTTTTCAAGATTATAAAAAAAATAACATTTTTTGTTATAATAATTAACTTAAATATTTAAAAAATAAGATAATTTTTTAATATTTTACATTATCATAGAATCCAAATTAATTAGCCAAAGGACATTGAGAGAGTTGAAAAATGCATTATCATTATATTGAAAAATAAAAAAACATTTGATAGCACCCACATAGGAGTGACATATTTGAATAATGCATAAGAAAATAACATATCTCAATTTCGAAAGGGAAGGTGGAGGGAGGAAGAGGAAGAGCTGGTAGAAGTACATAGTTGAATAATCCATAATGTGTAAAGGAAGAACTGGTTAAAGTACATAGTTAAATAACCTACAAATAGGATGAAAGAAATCACACTGTCATGGAGAGTAGTTACTCAGAGCTGGCCAGGGATGGAAGTGGTACCCATTGAAGTAGGTGAGTTGTTAGGGTGGGACAGGGGTCAATAATTTGTATTGGAA